>BQNB010067168.1:0-12075 GCA_026074375.1 Tanacetum coccineum | reverse complement strand
TTTAAACAACTAAAATTTAGCATGAACTAAGCAAACTCAGGAAATAAGCAAGATAGCACAAAATCCAAATAAGCTAAAAACATTTAAAAAGCTAAACTGGACTCTAAAACTTTGAGGACTTATTAATCTACTTATAATCTATCTATATAAGCTATTAGGCTATAAAATCTAGACCCATAAGCTAAATTAACAAATTTAAATCCTAAAGTTTCTAAGTACTGTTTTTGGCTTTTTAACTTTTTGACACCAAAAATAAGCTAAGAAAATAAGCTAGAAAATGTAATTTAAGACTTAAACTATATTAAGCTATATGAAAACTCAAATCCTACTAAATTTGATAAACTAAATCCTAAAATTACTGTTCTAAATTAAGCCCAGAAGTCAGCAGTACTAACTGTTTGTTAGTACTGGTAGCAGTAAAGGTTCAGCAGTACTAACTTATGTTAATACTGCTAGTGTAAATCAAGAGTACACTAAACCAAACACACCTTTTAGATTATGACAGATTTGAGAAAAACTTTTTAAGAGAAATCTAATGAACAAATACTAAATACCAGATAAAAACTAGCTTAAAACAAACTTAGCAATCATTATTAAACAACTGAATAAGTAAAATTCTAAGATCTAATTAAACTAATACTAATATTTTTTTTTGATTTTAAGAGTTTTTATGACAGAAATTAATAACTAATGATCTATAACTATTTAAGCAAAAACAGATAAGGACAAACAACTAATAAGCAATATAAGAGATATTTAAACACTAATAAGCAAAGAGAATAAGCATATAAGCAATAACTAAGCTATTAAACTAAAATTAGAGAAGAATGAAAAGAGAAACTTACTTAATCCTTGGGATCTCTTCCAAGTTAAGATCCCCTTCCAAAAAGCTCTAATCCAATAAGATCCATGATAGATTAAACTGATTTAAGGTTAAGGTAAGATTAATACTGAATTCAAAGAGCTCTATTTCAGCTTATAGACCGAAAGAGCTTAATACGAGCTTATTAGCTTATTGAGATAATATGACTTAAAATGAGAGCTTAGAAAACGAGATTTAGAATACTAAACACTGAATTTCATTAATTAAAAACTGAATTACATTACTAGAAAAGGAGATTACAAAAGCATTTAAATACAATTACGAAATTAAGCTAAAATTTACTAAAAAGAAAGATAAAAAGACCACTCTTGTGTGTGTGAGAATGAGGCCTATTTATAGTGCCAAGCTGAAGCTTCTAGGCCCTCTTAGCTCCCATCAATCTCTGCCTTCCAATCCCTCAATCATTGGGGCTAAATTTTGAGCCGTTAGATCACTTTGTGGACACCTGAGGATTGCCAGCGTGTCATTCCCTTGATGTGACGTTTGTGCTAGTTTAGTGAGTGTTTTAGCACAAAAACCCACTTAAATTTGTGCTTCTTTCATAGCCGCGTACGCTCAAAGCTTGAGTAGACCAATAATTTCTCTTGATTTGACTGAATTATCCCTGCCATCTTGTAAGAGAGAACTTGAATTGTCTTCCGTACCCTTTAATTTTCATTTGCCCTTTGTTTTACCATGGGGTGAAAACGGGGAAGACGATGAATAGTAAATGTGCTTCCCGCCTATTTTTGGACAGTTAAAACTGTTGAACTTTGGGGAGATTGCACGTTTGGCCCCTCTCTTTCTTTTCTTCTTTTTCAAGTTATAAATAACTTTGGGAAGGCGCAAGATTGGTCCTTGTAGTTTCATAAAAGAGAAGTGGGCTAAGGATTTGGGCTTTTCTGGCTTCGACTTTGTACTCTTCTGATTCTCGTATCCGTGCTTGCCCGTTTTTGATTGTTTTCTTGCGATTTTTGACTTATCCATACCCGCACACACAAAACACAAACACAAGCATATTTTTGCTATTTTTGGTCTATTTTGGGTGTATTTGGGTTATTTTAGGCATAAATAGATATGTGTATTCTACACTTATCAATCCCTTTGATTGTTGTGCGAAATTAGGGTTTCGCAAATATGGGGATCTTTTAAAATTGTCTAAGATTTAGGCCTTTGTGGATAACCTGAATCAATTGATGATTCGATTAAGGGTGCGAGTCTTGTTTCTTCAAACGCAGGTGTGTTCGTTCCCTTTTTTGATGATTTTGATTACTGCCCCTTTATGATGACTTAGTATTATCCGCTCGATGTGGTTTTCTGTTTTGAATCTTGGTTTCGGATTTGTAACCGTACCTAACCTTCGATGTTTGATGATTCTGGGTTATGGTTTTTCGGTTTGATGTTCTTGAGAAAAAAAACTAAAACTTTGCAAAAGTGAAACCCTTTTTTATGCCGGTTGAGTTAATCACAGGAGTGATTGATCCCTTGGTGACAGAAAGTTGGATTCAGATGATACACTTGTTTGATAAACACACGAATATGATTTATGATTATGTGTTCAAATGAATTTTACAAAGTTTTGGCCGAAACAAAAAATGGTTTTTTTGATTCAAAAACATGAACAAAAGTTTTATTTCTGGTATATGATGATTTGGTTAACAACCAAGCTCTGCTGCCAATTATTGTCCCTATTCGATAGATCTATGATCTAACTGTAGTCACAATATACCAAGAAACAGAAAAACGAATTGTAACTATGAAGTACAAGTGTTTTTATTAATCTGACTTTCGTTCAATCTTGTTTGTTTACATGTCTTCCTATTTATAACATACTAACATGTGTTATGATGAAAGGATGTGTTGGTTCATTCGAACCAAGGGTCGTGACCTTTCAAAAATAACTGTAAATAACTAACTATAACTAACTATAATACATACTAAGTACACTAACTTTGTGTTTATAACATTATTGGTCCAACAATCAAATTTCAGAATCCTCTAGCATGCCTCATACGGACAAATAAATCGACCGTCAACAAAATTCTGAATCTCGTCAATATTCAATTATGTACGGTCTACCGGTTCAGGTGGCTCACCAACTGATCTTGTAACTTGTGCAACAATTCTGCCTGTCCCCTTGGAGATATATTTAAATAAATATTTAATCAACATACTCCAGCTACAATACTCGACGTTTATATGAGCATGAAAAGTGAGACAGAGTTTACGGTTATACGACACTATGTAACTATTGTCCAGGTCTATACCCCGTCTAGTAACGAAAACGTCAGTTTCTTTCCTAAGGTAGTGAACATAACCATTTTTACCGAAGTAAGTAGTATCGTTGTCACTACAAGAAAAAACACCTATAGTGACAAAACAGATTTCGTCACTAACAGTATTAAATTTCGTCACTAGTCAGTTAGTGACCAAAACTATAGTCGTCACCAGTCGTCACTATAGCTCCGTCACTATATCAGTTAGAGACGAAACTATAATTCGTCACAGAATAATGACGAAAGTAGTGGTCACTTACAGGTGAGAGTGACGACTGCTACAAAACCATGAGTGACGAATATTTTGTCACAATTCCTGCAGTTTAGAGACCAAAATAGTCGTCACTACAAATGTCAATTATTGACGAAATAAATGGTCACTCATGGGTAAATACCAACCATTTAAAACCATTAGAGACGAATATTTCGTCACTGGTGTTTACTATAAGTGACGAGAAAGTCGTCACAGCGTGTTAGTGACTAAAAAAAGTTGTCACTCATAGTCAGCCTATAACAAAAAAAAATCCAGTTTTTAAAACAAACTAAAATCTAACAATCATATCAATGCAAATCTTACATAACAAGTTAATTTACAAATAGTATAGTCGAAATTTAACACGAATTGACATAATTAAATACATAGTACCTAGTAGAAAATTGTTTATACGAGATGATCATGCTTGAACACTACAACGACCTATCAAATTATATATGTACAGGAAGATCATAGAAATGACTTGGTCAAAAATGTACTTAGTTATCGAGTTTCGATTAGCATGGGAAAACATGTTATAACGGTCATCTATCTTGCCATCTCCAAAAAAGATCATAGTAATTGCAGGCACGACTCTGCCTGTCACTTGTTGCTCACAAAGACCAACTTGCCCATGACAATGCACCCAGCGCTGACAGATATCACAACAAACCATGGGTGTTGATTCAGAGTCTCTATAAACCTGCAGTTATTGATACCAACCACACTTGATAGATCCAAATTACAAAGTAAACATTAATTACTTGATGTTAAAAAGTTAGTGTAATAAACTGGAGTGAAACCAAATTTGGTATCAAAAAAGTTTTCTTATACTTATATTTACACCAAATTTGGTTTAAACTCTGGTGCATACACTGTAGATGCCTGGCAATAGAAAAGTTACCTTCAAACAAACAGGGCAGTAATTTCCCTTCACAAACAGTCTTCCACAAGCATCACAACAAGTATACCCTAGAAACCACCTTCAAAACATTGTACTTGAAATGAGCAACCATCATATGATTAAATGTAAAAGAAGCCATCTTTAATTTACAAAACAAAAAGAGCAAAATCTGTAATGAAGTCGTAGTTTTCAAATGGAGACCCAAACACAGAGAAAAAACAAGAAATTGAAGACGACTTTCATTTAACCTAGTCATAAGGAATCTGTCTTCATGGAATTAGTATGTAAACACCATGTGCCGAGGCAAATGATCATAAGATTCATTGTATAGGAAACCTTTAAGAAATAATTAGTTTTATTATGAGTAACAAGCAATCCCATACCCCGCTTCGGCGGGATTGGGTATGTTTTTGTTGTTTATGTGTTGTATGAGTAACAAGCAATACCTCAGACTTGAACCACTCCCTGGCATAGTCGATGAACAACTGTGACATCTTGTATGTTTCAGGCACAAGTAAGGTCCTCTGCTGACATTCTGCAAAATTCAAAAAGATTAGAAACACATGGTACCTCAATCATGATTTAAGTACCAAAACCATAAGATCCACACTTTACCTCGTGTGGAGGATGCTGACAGTAACAGTGATATGCACCATCACACCTTTTGTAAAACATGAGCTTGTTTGGATCGCCAGTCTTTTGGCATACCTATATTGCAACATAATTTCATATAAACAGACTTACGGAAGAAAGTGATTGCAATGATAAATGTAACAACAGTCTTTATATTGATAGCAGAAATGAATATACCTGGTAATTATGTTTAAAAAATGTAGCTTTCGGTACCTTTGTATTGGGCTTGCGTCATGTGCCAAACATAACATGTGAGAAGCCCTTAGTTGTTCCTTTACTAGTTTTCAAGGAAAATGAACCATCCACAGATTTGATCACAGCCTGTGGTGACACTCCTCTGTGTGGAGATCAATTCCCTTTGATGACATATGCGCTGCAACAAAGTCGCTAACCTGTACAATACAAATAAGTTAGGTTCTCGAAATAGGTCCCATAAAAATACAAAATGGTTATACAATTTGGACCGACCTCTAAACTTTAGTACTAAACAAATGCATTGCCATATGAACCCCTTAATATCACTTGCAGACAGAAAAATAACATCCCCATCAGAAAAATAAGCATGACTGCTAATTATCTGAGAAGATATAAAAGAATTCAGTAAGAAAAGCGTGTGATCATGTACTAGTTAATAATGCTAGAAAAACGATGCATTACCTTTTGTTAGCATGACTGCACTTCAACAATAGCATACTAGAGCTTGAAATTTACAGTTACAACTATAATTGAAAAACAGAAAGAAAGTACACAGATAGGCATGTGAATATATAAAGATAACTTCACAAGCGTACAAAAAAACACATACCAGCATTAGCAGGAATACATTTACCTTTAAGATTAGAATAGCAACCAATCGTTGATACTCAACTCTCTCGCTACGAAGCCATTCAAGTGCATTTTTCATCTATTTTTCATAAGTACTACACGCTATTAAAAGTTAAAAAAATAGCTCATAACTAAGAAATAATAGGCAATACACACCTAACATTCCACCACACCTGCCATCAGGCCCCAACAGTTCTCGCTAGATGGCTAAGAACTACTACAAAAGATCAAAACCTGTGGGTCACGCTTTGTCTAGAATCCAATTAGTATGTAATTAGAAAACTTGGAAACCTTGGTGCCACTACCAAAAGTCATGATAACTAAGACTTAATAAGAAAGGAAAAAAGATATAACATAATACATAAAGAACATTATTACCCTCCAGGTTTGTTTTGAAGCAGAATATCTGACTAGAGCATCTCGCTGAGGACGTAACATAAAAACTTTTTTGCTATTCTTCGTCTTGGGGGATACCTCAGTGTGCCTACAAGTTAATAGCAAAATGATGAAACTATCTATACCGAGAGATGACGTGTAGTTAACCATCCAAATTAAAACTTTAACCGTTTTAAATCTTTAATCGACCTACCTTCCTAGACGCATAGACGCAATGAAGCCACCATATCTAAACATCCCAAAAGCGGGATGTATAACCAGAAATGAATATCAATAACAATACAATTTATGAAACCAAATAGTTCAAATTTAGTCATCATGAACAAGGTAAAACTAATTATTATTTATGAGTTTATGACATGTTATGCATATTCTATTCGAATTATGTATGTACAGGAAGATTATAGAAATGATTTTGTTGAAAATGTTCTTTGTTATCGAGTTTCGATTAACATGGGAAAACATGTTATAAGCCATAAACTTTTGCTTAGATTGAGCAGGACAATGAACAGGACTTATTAGATCAATTAAGCAATAATAGCTCCGCCTAAGGACAAGGTAGCATACGACTTTAACTTTAAAATTCGAAACCAAATATAAAACTTTGCTCGAGGTAAAGAGGTGTGAACCGTTGTATAGATAAATCTTAATCTCTATGTGGTCATCACAAAATTTCAGGACATTAAATATCAAACCGAAAGCATTGTCAAAAACTAGCAAACAAACAACATACTGGATGAAGAATATCATGTTACAGGGGTAGCTCTGTAGATGCAAATAGACCAATAGCAGATGTGACAGTTTTAGCGAACTCTTCTATAACTCTCCAGCTTTTATGAGTCCAGGCATTAGATACAGCTCTTTCAACGATGAGAGTTGGAGAAAAAACCTGCACCACGACCAAGGGTCAAGCTAGTAAGCTTTTAATAATTTGCCCATGTCATGTAGATGAGGCACTTTGAATGAGCAGATAGATCTTTCGGGAATGCAATGATGGATCGATCCCTATGAATTGAGAAGCTAAAGGTGGCAAGTTGTCAACTACCATGGTCAGTCTCAAAACAAGATTGTCAATAAATGCTCACTGATAATTAAATTAACATGTGTGTGATATGTGAAGGATGATCAAAGTTTGACCTAAGATAGACACTCTGTATTAAAACACAATACATGAATTATTTGAGGAATAATCAGAAGTAATCTATATCGCACCATTCCCAGAAAGACATATATGCTAGGAAGGTTAATGGGTACTCACCTTGAGATAATGTGAGCATACTGGGCACTCATGTGGTTAATCCTTCTTTAGCCAAAACCAAACAACATCATGCCCTTTAATCTTTAAATTTTCTAACAACTCACGTTTATTTTGTCAAACATGTCAACAAAAAGGCTGTCCATGATATCCATCACCTACATGAACCCACTCATTAGAATTTTTCTAAATCTTTAATTTTCATATTATAAGTTGTCCGTACCTCAGAGTAATGCCCTTTAATCTCCATCTCCACGTCAAGACCTGTAAATTAACACAAATGCCTGTGGTTATCCGGGCCTGGTAACACTTAAACATCGCAGACGCAGATACAAAGTAAACAAGAGGTCGTACACGTGTCACGTCGGAATTGAGAGAAATAATCGCTTGATTTGCTGGTTTTCGAATGTCCAGAACCCTGTTATTCAACCGGGTGTCCTGATTAACTCGAACTAGTTGTTCTCCAAGCTGCATAATCACAGTCACCAATTAACCATAAATCACACTCCAGATTATCTCGAAATTTTAAGCCACTAATAAGTCCTTAATTAAGTGCTGAAGTAAACATAAAACATTTCATTTGTAAGACGACCTTCAAACAACAACACAAATTATAGAAATATGACTTTAACCAACCAAAGAAGGTTGAAGGTCTTATACTTACTCATGGCTCTCTATCCTCTTGGATTTTAAAACTGAGTTAAACCGTATTCTTTTAAGTATTTCATGAACATTAGCGTTTCTTTTAAATGCACTAGTTTCCTTTTCACCAAAAGTTAAGTGAATGCAGATGAAACAGAAGAGTGTCTGATATATTGACATGCTTACTGATATGGACCCCTAAAAGAGTGAAAAATTGTCGATTTGTATAAGAAAAGGTACACAAGATACACGGAGTGTTTTATATAAAATAAGACACACACACCTTGTTACCAATGTAGCCCATTACGCCAACACCAACAGCTGACACGTGTACGTTTTGGATGCGCTTCCTCAAGCGTCTACGCACCCATACTGTGACAAATACACAACCATTTGCCTGTTATTCAACCGGGTGTCCTGATTAACTCGAACTAGTTGTTCAATTTCTGCTTCACTTCTAGCAGCGTCCTCAATCGATATAGGAAGCACGGGAGCCGCCCTGTCTACACAATAAATCTTCCTCACTTGAATTTCAACCTACAAATATAAAAATCAAAGCTCATATGCCCATCAAATATTCATAAGTTCGTTTTTTATCCCTCAGAGCGTATAAGATTAAATAAACAATAAGCTCAAGTAGATAAGCTCATAAACAATAAAATATGAGCTTACAACCGTTAACGAGTTCGAATCACTCAACATCAACTTCAAAACTAAACAAAATTACGCACACACTTAGGCCACAACTACTAATGCTTTCACTGAAGCATTTTATCAAACACTTGCACACACACTAAAAAATGCACAAGTATTAAACAAACATTGTTTAAATCATTTTATCAGACCACTATGAAAATCACAATAAAATGAGATACCTTTTCGATTAAGAAAGTTGGTTGAGTGCCGCGGTGAAGCAGCCGATGCATGCGTCGGTTGGTGGTGGAAGTTTCCGTTGGGGTTTACCGGTGGCGCATAGTTTGGCGTTGATTTGGGGATTTGATGCCACTGTGAATGATGAAACTGATTTGGGGATTTGGGTGGGGTAGTAATTTTTTTGTTTGGGAATTTGAGACTAGTAAAAAGTAATGTGTAAAGTTATTTTTTATACAAATTATTTTTTACATGTTTGATATTAATGGAAGTTAAAAAAAATTATACATTAATAAAAAATAATATTGTGAAGAGTTTATGTTTCCAATAATTTTTTGACGGGAGAATTACACCAAAGAGAATCTTTCTCTATAATATAAGTTTTTCATCCGTAAACTACGATATAGTTTAGGATTTTTAGATAAATATACAAATATGTAAGTTATAGTAAGTATATAGTATGTAATTAGGGGGAGCATCGGGTCAAACCTCGACCGAGACCGTTTTAGCCCAAAACCACGGATCAAGGACCGGACCGAATGTGTTCGGTCCAGTCTGGTTCTTCGGTCGGTCCGGTCCGAGATGGCATTATTGGTCGGTTGTATAAGACCGAACCGACCCGGACCGAGGACCAAACACGAGGGAAAGTGTGGACCGAGGACCGGACCGAAATAGGTTCGGTCCGGGCCGGTTTCTCGATCAGGTCCAGTATGATATACCCCTATATGTAATTGCCCTTATTTTATTTAACAATGTGTAAAAGAGTTGTAGGTTCCATAATCATTCATACAAACCTTAACAATGATGTGTAGAATCAAGATGCAGGAAAATAAAGACTTTATTGATGATTGAAAGAAACTTTTTAGTGGCTAGAAACCCTAAAAATAATATTGACTAGCTAACCTAATAATGATAAGAAAAAAAGTGTATTTATACACTAATGAGGTTTGGCCTATGGGCCTTTCTTTTGGGCTTTTGCAGGCTTTTTGCATAACAACCCATTTACATCATTAAACATTAATTAATTAATCAACTATTGAGCTATAAAATGCTTGTTTCTTCAAGACCGAGCTTCTCTTGTTAGACTGTGAAATTATGTTTCTAACAATCTCCCCCTAAGTGAGGTCTTCTTTTGAGGTCTTCTTAGCGTACATATTTGAATTCATAGCATATTAGCTCGTTGACGTTGCGGTTCATCACTTGTCTTACATTTGTGCTTCTGTAGAAATTCAATCTTTGAAACTTGAATTACTAGATTTGATAACTTCATCTTGATCTCAGATTTTCTTGAATTACTTGTGATCTTTTCTTCAATTCGCCATTCGCTGAACTTTGGTCCGACATGCTCATACTTGCTGTAATCATGAAAGCTTTAGTACTCTTTCTTCTTCTAATTATTTTGACTTTAGCATTTGAAGAAAACTTTGATTTCAGAGGTGCGGAAGCTTCATGTACTTAGCTTTCTTGATGTCTTCAAATCTTTGAGTATGAACAATATAGTTTTTAGCAAACTATCAGCTATCAACGGATTTGATATGTCTTTACCATGAGCCGTTTGCTATGGACTAGTCAATGCTTTGTTGCAATAACAAGGTGCAATGATAACCTTATAGTTTTTAGTAAACTATCAACTATGAACGGATTTGATATCTCTTTACCAGTAGCCGTTTGCTCTGGAGTAGTCAACTCTTTGTTTTAGAAACATGGTGAGTCGATTACCATACAGTACGAATACTGCACCTGTGATCAGATAGATTCAATAAAGAACCTTCTTGACAGGTTTTCCAGCTCAAAGCCTTTAAGTCCTCCAATACCGAAGTATCAGATTTCCGTATGCTTGCTGTTCTCTAAACCAGATGTCCGTAATGGAATGGTAAAGAGTGAGTCAGTACAGTTACTATCTGCTGACTATACCGTATAATTCCTTGTTCAGCGTTTTACTTCTTAATACAATTAAGTACCGTAGAAGACCTGTTGGCAAAAACATGATTTGAAAAACATTCGATGTGCTTGTGAAATTTATTTAGGACACAACGAAAGTTTAAATCAGAATGCTCTGATGATGTTTTGAAAGATATCTCGAAAGATATGAAGTGCCTCATGGCTCTCATCAAACTCATACAAGTATTTGTAAGACGAGTCATTCTCACTAGTGGATACTGTCTGAAGACAAGTATATGAGTATTCTACGAATACCCTGGTGGTACAACATATCATTCCTTCGCATTCCTTAAGATCACTTTCCCAATCATGAAACAAAAGATTCTTTGTGAATTATCAAGATACTTGTGTATAACACAAAAGTTTTGGTACCTTGACATTTTTGAATATATTAACACTTTTACTCCCCCTACACATGTGCATCGATAATCGAAAGATGTTTTGCACATGCAAGGATAGGATTTAGCATTTTGAATCAATCGAATCATTAGTTATCAGTTCATATTTTAAGTCACATTTTCTCCCCCGATCAAAAGTATTCAAACTTTTGTATGGTTTTGATCTATAATGGACTTAAAAAGATTCAAGCTCCCCCTCAATCATGGAGGTGAGCGAATTAAGCATAAAATATCAAGTGAATATTGAAACAAGACCTGAAATATACAAAGACGTAGGCTGTGGCTCATTTCAATCTTTCAGCAATAGAATCAGCAATAGTGCATCTAACTAACCTGCAAAACTGTTAGTAAAACTGATTCTCCCCCTTAAACAATGACCCGTTTTCTATTTAAAGAGCTGTAGTCAATGTCTGAATAGTGACCCCGAACATGTTTGATAGATCAAATTGATTATAAGAAAATTGGTCGGTGTCATAGACGACTTCTCGTCTGTAAAGAAATAACGCACTGAAACGTACATTATATCTTGGGTTGCACGGATATAAAGTAATCCATTCCCAGGAGAACTAAATCACCTGGTAATAAGAACATATGTCTTTTAGGTGACATACTTTCCTAAGGGTTAGGACCGGGTTACAGTCTGAAATAACTACAAGCCATTTATCTAATTTTTTTTGATTTTTTCCGTTTTCTATGTTTTTTTTCTTTCTCAAATATACAAAGGAGACAATGCTTTAGCATTCAAAAATACCAGATATCCCCTTGGAACCAACCTTTCGATCACTAAGTTTGTAATCAGTGAACCTAGAGATCATAGTAA
>BQNB010067167.1:0-34295 GCA_026074375.1 Tanacetum coccineum | reverse complement strand
GCTCACACTTTCGTCATACTTATATTCGAGTCCTAAATTTAAGCAATCCGAGTAGTATGTTTTTTCATAGTTATCATTATCACCTTCTATGACAAAAGGTGGTATGCAATCGGTCTTTATATCCTTAAAATCTATATGTTTAAACATTTTCATTTTTTAAGGAATCTTAAATATGATCTTTTCGTTATCCTTCTTAAACAAGACCGTTCCTTCCTCCTTATCATAAGTGAGCCTGATTTTTTTCTAAAAACGGTTTTCCAAACACCACTGAACCTAGGTAATAATCTATGACACTAGTGGTATCCTCTAATACCACGAAATTGCATTCGTAGGTGAAGTTACCAATAAACACTTTTAATCTCCTAACTCTCCCCACAAAATTGCAAATTTTCCTAGGGTTCTTTGGTCTCTTTCTAGATTCTAACCTATTACTCATGATCTAGTTGTAGTGAAGTTTAGACATTACATTAATTGGTGATTCTATAATCAATATAATATTGTTTCTTTAGAAAGTGACCAATCATGCAAGAGATTTTTATGTTTTTTAAACTTTTGGTTCTTATTTTAGCTTTTATCCAAGAGGGTCAAGGACTTTTCAAGAGCCATTTATGATATCCTAACTCTTCCATTGTGGGGAAAATGTCAAAGTATTCTAAATCTTCCTCTTCCTCTTCTTCTTCTTCTACTCCCTCAATTTCGTCTTCCAATTCATTGTCCGAGCTAACTAATAAATCAAAACTCCTACTATTTTCAAGCCATGACTCAACTTCTAACTTTTTTCAAGGTCAAAATATTCGTTACTATAGGTAGGACTGGATGGATTCGCGTTCTCCGTAATGAAGAATAAAATAATCAATGAAAAATTACGAACAACTACACAAAGAAAAGATAGAGTACAAGAAATCTAATGATAAGAAAATAAAAATCTCACTCGAAAGGATTCAAGCGAGTAGACCTAATCTAAATAAAATCTAAAACCTATACTATTTCCCGGCAGCGATGCCAAACACTTTGATGAGGTTGTGAAACTCCACTAAGTTTTACGACTCCCTAGGCAATGTACATAACCGTTGTAGTGTATTATAGGCAAGACTCGGGGGTTGTTATCTTTCTCTAGGGGAATAGCGTGTGAAGGTCCAAACTAGATGTAACTAAGGTCTACGGGATTGAAAAAAGAATATTTTTGTATTTTTATATTTTAATGAAAGCAGATAAAATCTTAGGTTTGAAGGAGGTTTGTTTTAAACTAATTATCTAATAATTAAACTGAATCTAATGTGGAGAATTCGTATGATAAAAGAGAAGTGTTTACTTAATCATGCATGATCCTTAGTATGCTTCTCCTAACTTTATTGCCTTGTCACACTTAAGATGTATGTGTAAATATGTTCGAGAAGCATGACGAATTACACAAAAATGACGTCTACGTGATACCTCGCTAGAGAGACGCACAAGTAAGGTAGTATGAAGATTGTTACAAGTCCCCTAGGTAGATAGACGCGCATTAAAATACTTAAAAGGGATCATCCCTAGATAGGTAAGGTAGTATGAAGACTATTACTGATAGAATCCTTTATACACAATCATGCCGCTCTAGGTCTTCGATACACTTAAGTAACTAGGGTTTTAGAGTCTAAACATGCACATACATCAATCAAGAAGCAATATTATTAGCATCTACATACCAATTCACATGCAATCATAAGAAAACACTAATGAGATCTAGCCTAGCATGTTAAAGATAAGCAAAGAACAATAACCAATCAAACAATAAGACATATTGAAAGATTAAAGGATAAAAGAACTTTACTATATTAAAACAAGCAATTTAGGGAAGGTAGAAAAGGGTTGGGAAACTCTAAAATATTCCTAATGTCAGCTACATATCATTCTCTACCGAACTCCACTCCTAATATGCTATCTGAAAACCTAAATTCGAGTTTGTATATATATGAAAACAATCATGACGGCGTCGCAAGAAATCCTGACGCCATCGCGCCGTCGAATCTTCTAGGGTTTCTTTATGACGGCTACAGTCTAGACGCCATCACAACTTTCCTGACGCGGTCGCTAGTAGATCCAGACGGCGTCACAAGCTTTCCTGACGCCGTCTCCACCATCTGTAATTTATTCTTCAAGCCTTCTTTTGGTTTAAAGTCGTACTCTTGTCTTGTTTCTTCCAAAATAGAGCCCAAGTCATGTATATTTCCTCAAAATGTCTTCCAAGTGCTAAAAATGCAAAAAGAAATGATTTAGCATATATTTTAATCATTTTTGCATGATTATAGGGGTTAAATGACCCCAAAAAGTGTATAAAGAACACCTCATCAGGGGAGAAAGTAATGTATTTTTAAAAAGTCACGAAAAATAAACGGGAATGTTTTGGACTTAACGGGTCATTATTATAGGGGGAGTTAAGTAATATAACTCCAAGGACCTTAGGCGCATACACTTAGTAACTATAAGGGCCTTAGAATAACAATGAAATGAGAAAATAACCTTGGAATGTATTTACATAGTTTTCTAAACCGCAAGGACTAATGCTATCATTTTCAAATCTTAAGTGCATAACAAGTTGGGAGATGCGATTTAGGGTTTTACAAAATAAAAATACTTATCTTTTCTCTCTAGTCCTAAATCGCATGATTCTTCCCAAGGTTTTCCAAGATTTGATTTGGTTCAAAAGGTAAAACACAAAATAGTTTAAGAATCACCTCCTTATCTCGATTCTAAAACAAATTTGTTTTGTTTGCTTTTACACTTTTAAAATTAAATTAGATAGATTTAGGGTTCATGATTTTTGAAGTTATGAATTAGGCTAATTAACTATAGGGCTTTTGTTGCTTTAGGTGTGTTTAAGCTTAACCCAATCCGGTTTTACACGGCTCTGAGTTTAACTATGATTTGTAAGTGATTTTTTATTCGAATTATGGGTGTTCTTGAGGGTTTTTGTGCAAAGTGTTTAGGTTTGTGATTTAAAAGGTTGCTATAGTTTTATTATTGACTAAGAAACACTTGTTTGGAATATTGAGGGATAAAACAATATTGTGAATTATTTCATGTGTCATGCGATTTAAAAAGATAAGTGTTTGTTTTGGTGTTGATGCGGGATATGTTTAAATCTTGTGTGTTTGTGTTTTTGAATGCGTGTTTGTGTTTAAGCTTAGAAACATGTGTTTTAAAAAGTTCCTTAGATGCGATTCAAGTATTTCATGAATGTTGTGATCTAAAGTTTAAGTTAAAAGATGTGATTTAAGCTTGCTTGAAAAGTTGCAATTAACAAGGGTATAAGAGTTGCAATGTATGATAGTTTGAAATCATGTGATTTAAGTTATGTTAAATCATGCGATTTAAAACAGGAAAATGATGTGATTTAAAGAGTTTGAAATCATGCGATTTTAGCATTTGTAAATTATGCGATTTAAACAGACTAAAAAACATGCGATTTAAGCATTCTGAAAAGATGCGATTTAAGAAACATGTGAAATAACAACAAGTTTAAATCATGCGATTTAAACTAGGTTTAAATGATGCGGTTTAACAAAGGTTCAAAAATCATATGATTTAACAAGGGGTCAAATCATGCGGTTTAAAAGGGTTCACAAACATGTGATTTAATTCAGGTTTAATACATGCGAATTATAACTTGAACTGTTTGACTTGGACCATTGACTGGACTGCTGACCGTTGACTTTTACCGTTGATAAAGTTTGACTTTATGAACTCGCGTTTTGTAATGGACTTATAACTCGTAACTGAATGTGTTGTCACTTGTAATAAAAGAATATAATCTAATCTGTCTAATGCGGTATTGTCAAATATAGTTAACATCAAATACTTCTATATCGAAAAGCATTCGCAGAGCGATCTAAGTTGCATCCGGTCTAGGGTATTCAAAAATGTTGTTAGCATCGTTCGGGTTGCATCCGTTTGCGAGTATTCGAAAACCGTTGTTAGTGGCCTAGTGACCATCCGTCTGAGATATAAGAGTGTTTAGATGTTAACTATCTTTCTCATTTATACGTGTTATGTTGAATATATCTCTTGTCAATATCACCAAAGTGTACTCGGGTATTTTTAATACTCTTGTGTTACTCTTCGGAGTTCGTCTACTGATAAAAGGTCCACTATACTAGTACTTGTACTACGTGTAGTATACCTGAGACTTCTTATCTCATTTGAGATATTTTCAAAAATTCCAATAATCATGATATTTTAAGGTTTTATAAACTTTATTGCTGCAGTTTTTTATATATCATTGTCTATTATTTTCTAAGATAACACAAAGCCTTTTGCAAAATGAATTTGAGATAACCTGATACTGTTATTACAAAGAGTATATTATAATCAAGTTAGTTATTAGAGCTAGTTATAACCTAAAAATTGATAATGCATCTCTTTAACTAGTCTACATAACAGAGTACTCAATGTTTTGACATGTGTTGGGAATTTCACACAGAAAAAAATGCTTTTGAGACTACTTTGATGTAATTTGGCTAAGAGTCACTAATAATCAAGTTAGTTATTAAAACTAGTTATCACCCAAAAGCTGATGATGTATTCCTTTAACCAGTCCATGTAACATAGGGCTCAAGGTTAAGTTAATAATAGGAAACCTTATTCTCATGTGAATCAAATGATTTTTGAATGTTTTCCCTATGAACAAAAGATTTTATTTCTCTAAAGGATTGTACGATGAACACTTTTAGCATGAGAAATATTAAAAATATCGTTCATCATCTATCTTTGAATTTTGTAGAATATTATCCAAACATTTTTGGTGAGGATAAACAAAACAGAATGAGAGGTAAAAATCGTATGTGAAAAGAAAAGAGCATACATCTTGTATTAGAAAAAGCACGTTTAAGATGAGGTACATGATAAGAAAATGACATAAGTATGGTCAAAAAGAATTGCTCGACCATACAAAATAGACAAAGAGGAAAGAAAATGAAAATAAATAAATGTTTTTATGTTTGTTTTCTCGTGACACTAAGTTGAATCTTTATTCTCAGAACTCATAATGGATCAAGCAATTCATCAGCAGCCAATGTTATTTGAAGAGGAACTTGTTCCAAATGAGAAGAAAGTTGCAATCAGCACAAGCAACTAGAGGATTGATCTAGAGAAAAACTTACCGAACCACTCTTTAATCTCACTATGGCTATCCTCAACCAACACACCATCTATAACTCACTCATACTCACAGCCAATGCTCTAGAGATTTACATGCAACAATTTTAGCACATAATCCATGAAGACAACACACAATTCAATTTCTACTTTACTTAGACAACTAAAAGTTTGAGTTGGAAGCTGAACTGCTTTGCACTGTGATGTTAACCGCTTCTTAAACAACTAATCAACTTTTTCATTAAAACCTCTCGATCAAAACACTAATCACTCATTCATCAAAACAAGTGGGCTATGATTATACGATGTTAAACATTGATACTCATCTCATAATAATCATCAATAAACTTCATCAACCTTGGAGAACATTCTACGAGCATCCTCAATAAGTTTTGCTTGTAAAAATCTGCGAGTTGTAAACAGAGTAAGACAAAACCTTTGGTTACAGATTAATATAAGGGCTAGTTAACAATGCAATGTTGGCTATGCTAAACCATTTTGGGAAGAGTTCAATGTACCCAGATCTAGCGGCGAAGACATCATAGAAAAAGGCTAAGAAACTACCTTACCCAAGATTCACTAAACTCATCATAGCTCACTTCCTTAAGGAGAATAACACCATAGCTAAACTATCAAATTAGTTGATGCACCACACTACTCAGGATGAAAGGTTATCCAAACTGAAGTTTGTATCCAAAGGAGAACCAAAAGGAGAGCCGAAGTTTGGAATGAAGATTCCCGACGTGATACTAAGTGACAAAGTTTAGGAGTCTGCTACTTATAGGATCTATCTGACTAAATCTAAGAATGCTCCAATAGATCAATCTCAACCAGTTATGCTTACTCTAGGAAAGGGTCATGGAAAAGGTTACATGAGCAAATAAGGAATAGAAATCAATGTTGATAGCAAGAAAAAGAAAGTTGAAATTCTAAGGAAAAGGCAAACCATTAATGTTATTGACAACCTTTTTGAAGATCCCGACCAAGATTTGGAGTTAGCTGTGTCAATGCATATGGAAGAGGGAAGGAAAAGAATAGAGGTGCTAAAGGAAAAAAAGAAAGACATGAAACTCTTATGATTGGCAAAGAAGTGGATAATGAAGTGAACGAAGGCTTTAATGATCAGATAAAGCTCAAGCTCAAAGCTGTTGAAACCATTCCACCTGCAGTATAATCTTTTTTGATTTAAAGAAAGGATTAATGAAAAGTAGAGAGGAAAGAATTCTTCAAAAGATACCAAAGGGTCTAGGAGAAGGTTTTGGAATGACGCCTAATATCCAAGAATACATGGACGCAGATAGTTATTTGTCAGAGAGAATTTATTAGGCCAGTAATGATAAGACTGATGATGATGATTTTTTATGCTTGTGGAGATGATAGACAGGTAAAATTATGGTATACAGTTGTTGATAAGGAGCAGGATCAACCGCATTCAAACCACTCAGTCCCCAGATAACCTGTTCATATCAGGAAAGAAGTCACTTAATATTGAATATATGAGACCAGTATATGAAATGACGGATACCTATGTGCAACTGCATTATGATACACAGACAACTTTGTAGTACCCATCCAAGTGGGAAAAAATTCCTGAAGTAACAAGCTATATATCAGGTGCATCTGAAGTACCACTTGGTACGAATGTGGATTTTGAAGCACCGTGTTCTGTTTTGCAGGTACATGATGCAATTCCTACTGATCAAGTCATTTCATCTCCACCAACAACTACAACATATAATCCAACAAAAAATCCTCAACAAAAGCATACAAAGCAGCTCATTGCAAAGGCAAGAAAGAGAAAAAAGGATTCCACAAAAGCAATACTGCAGAAACTAGTTGAACACGAGAAAAGGTTGAATGATCTTTCAAAGACAAATGTTGCAAAAGTTATTAAGGAATCAGTTCAAGCCAACATGATCAATGAGGTCAAGAACAAACTACCAAAGCTGGAACCTGATATTGTTTCTGACTTTATCCAAACCTCGGTTGAACAGTTATATGGTTACATGCTCTCTTACTCTGATTATGTAGAACGTATATAGAGAGGGGGGTTGTGATTATGATTTTCTTGACTTCTTGAAGTTTTAAAGTTCAATGTCTCAAAGGAACGTGTGATTGTGACGACTTACTTAGCAAATAAGAAACCAAAGTAGCTGGGATGAGAGAGAGGAGAAAGACTACAATATATACTTGTTCGGGAAGGGGGATTTAGTCCTTCCATACGTCCAGTTGCGAATCCACGACACCTATACTATTCCTAGTATAATCCTTATGGTGGACTATAAACAGTATTACAATTTAACTACATCGGCTTTTAATAAAGACTGGCGCTCACAAATAAGAGAGACTACTACGACATTTTCTCCCTCAAGATCACCCTTAAGAACTTGTGAGATTTGCTTACCCTCTTGCATCACTTCTATATTGACTAGGACCACTAAAACTTCCCTTGGAATTTAACAATCTCAACTAGATTCAACTAAGATCTATGCTTGATCCCACAGATACAAGACTTCCATTTACAACTAATTTAAATGAATGATAGATTGCTAAATCAAGTCCTAACCTAATCTATAGACTCGATTTTATTAGAAAGGGTATAAGAAAGAAGACCCTCGACTATTGACACATAATTGTGGATTAAGTACTTGTGTGTCTCTCTTGTAAAGATGAGTTCTTTAATAGATGATAAAATGAGTAGATTAGAACACTTTGATGTTTAGAATTAGAGAATAAAAGAAGAGAGGAGGAAGAAATAATGGCAAGAGGTGAGGAACACAAAGGCCAAGAGTGGGTATTTATAGGCCAAAGTCCCAAATGTGAGAAAAAAATTGAGTCTGGCACGCTGCCCACGCATCAGCGTGTGGCTAGCTCGCCAGATACCCGAATTTTTTTTCTTTGGGACTTTGGCGTTTTAAATACCCGAACTTGTTAAACCCCCAATTGTACTTCACGCTATAACCTTTCAATCATTCTTATACTCACGGTTAACCAACTCAAATAGCCATTTGATAAAGTTTATGAAGTATTAAAAGCGTTTGCTTATCCGATAATGTAAAGAGAGAAAATGATTAACGGAAAGGGGTATTTTGGGTATTCCTCAAAGTGTAACTTTCTTAGTTAAGATCCAACTAAATATTTGAAATAGCTAGTTAAGGTACAAGATAATATTCTTGGAATATTCTTTACTTAAAAAGAAAGGGGGAAGATTTGAAATTTGAATTTCAAAATCTTTAAGCACATGTTGAATAAGAAGGTATGATTTGTATATGAGTTGTCATGATGTGACATAAGGAAGCCTCTTGAGCTTGTTTGAATTAGAAGGTGAAGATGTAAATAAGAGAGGTAAGTAGGATAGGTGATATGGCAAGATCAAGGGTGATAAGAGAGGTGTGTTTGTTATGTGAGTGAGAAGTGAGTGTTTATAAGAGAAGTTGTGTTTGTTTGAGATGAGTATTCAATCCAATGGTTGAGAAGAGAATAAGGGAGTTTGTATTGATGAGGTGGCTTGATCAAGGGTAGAAGTGAAAGTGTGTTTGTTATGTTTGCTTAAGTTTCAATCCAAGGGTTGAGAAAAGAATATGGGAACTTTGATTAATAAAGTGGCTTGATCAAGGGTGAGGATGAAGAAGTGTGTATGTGTGAAATTCAAATGTTGTAAAGAAGAAGGTGAATAGTAAATGAGTGGTGGAGAATGTTTTGATAAGATATGGAGGAGCCTTTGTTTAGAATGTAGGAGACAAAAGGTACAACAAGTACAATGATAGTACATTGT
The DNA here is from genome assembly GCA_026074375.1 of Tanacetum coccineum. Taxonomy (NCBI): domain Eukaryota; kingdom Viridiplantae; phylum Streptophyta; class Magnoliopsida; order Asterales; family Asteraceae; genus Tanacetum; species Tanacetum coccineum. Next base: position 25,387 of record BQNB010067167.1, on the reverse strand, counting down.
GTAAGGGAATGTGAGTTGGCATATAGGGATTATTTGGTGAAGGTTTATATGAAGGAATGTTTAGGCTTGAAGGTTTGAAGATGAAGAATGAAGATGATGAAGATAAGGATGAAATCAAATGACTGATTTAGGTTTATAATCACATTGCCAATAAGAAAGAAAAGAGTGGGCATATGTGATTATGGGATGGTTGAAGAAGAAGGTGTTTAGAGTGTCTGTGGAAGAGATGAAATCATTTGTTGGGTAAGAAAGGTAAACAAGTGATTAGGAAGAATGGGTTGAAGGATTGTATAGAAGGAGAGTTTAATCACTTGTTGGGAAAGAGATTAACAAGTAATTATAGTGAGTGTGTTTTGGGAAGTATGGTATAGAAGTGTTGTAGAAAGAGATGTGGGAGTTTGTAAGTTACCTTGTACATGTAAGGAATACATGTGAGTTTGTAAAATATTTTTAGGTAAGGAGATGAGAAAAGTCAAAGCATGATTAATTTCCAAATACCACAAACTCATTTAATCATTTAGACTTTAATCCATGATAATCAACAATGGATTTGATCACTAATCATCTTGATGCAAACAAGCTAAGTGCTTTGCATCTATTTGAATCACTAATAATCTTGATACCAAACAAGCTAGTTCTTTGCATCTTATGTAGCCTATTATCCCCTACGGGAAGGGGGGGAAAACATGCGGTTTTGTAAGTGACCTTTGATAGTAGTTTGACCATTTTAGGAGTAAATACCTCGTTACTCTTACATGCTGGTCGTTGATTGGTACGGCGGGGTTTTGGAGGGCGGTAGAATGGCAGGAGAGGGACTGGAGGGCGACGAATCGGGATGGAAGCGGTAGGTGGGTTGGTAGTGGATAGCGTCGATAGTTGTTTACGTCTGATGAGTGGGGAGGGGTGAGGGGGGGGGTGTGCGGGTCGGGTTTGGGGATTGAGTGTGCGTGTACGAGGGGAAGGAGCGCGCGGGGAGGTGGACGTGAGGGGTTTGTTTGGCGAGATGGAGGGGGGGGGGGTAGGGTGGGAAGACGGGGACGTGGGTGGGGTGAGGGGGTTAGGTGGGCGGTTGTTGTGTAAGCCATCTTCGTGTAGAGGTGGGGGAGTGGCGGTGTTGAGTTGTAGGGGGAGAGTGAGGTCTTGGGCACGAGCTGGAGATGCTGGGAGGATTTCGGAGACCAACGTTAAATCCGGATTAAGGTCAAATGATTACTTTCATTTGTTGGTATGTTAAACGTATGATCATACTAGGTTTTGGCCTTGCCTAGAGGCAATTGATAAAGTATTTGAGTCGGTGTTTTATTGAAGAAACGATAAGAAGGGATACGTTTTTTGCTCGCTCTCTAAGCTCTAACTATCCTCATTTGGAGTGTTCCCAAATGCTCAAATATCATATGCATACCTTTATTAAAGTTTCCACATGTGTCGGGTAGAGGGAAAGCCGACATTGCAAAATCCGTAAAAATAGACTTCGTGAGTGGAGCGCTGGCCACGCGCTGATGCATGCCCAGTGCGCCAGATTCCTGAATCTGTTTTTTTGGATTTTGGCTATCGTTTGTTATTTTATGTTTGCGAACGTTTATTTGTCATCGTTAAAACATAAAGAATATCCTAGTCAATGTTGCACAACCAATCTCCCCCTTTTTGATGATGACAAATAACATTTCGAAAAGCAAATAAAATTATAAACGTAGCCAATATGAAGATCGCCGTTGATATAGTTTGCGTCTTGATCTTGGCCTTTTAATTTGTTGAAGCTTAAACATTGCCTTCACTTTATGAGCCTTACATAGTTTTGCTACTCCCATGTACGCTATTGCTCTTTTTTTAACTTTTTTTCCGTAATTGCTAGCTATACTTTGTTTTGTACTTCCCATGCTACGCTATTGCTCGTTGCTTTCTGTAATAGTAGCTATACCAGCTTTCCCGTTCTATAATAGGCATTCTAGCCATGCTTCAGCTTCTCCCCCGCTTTTTGTCAAATCAAAAAAGGCGGGATCTTTAGTCTTCCATTAGAAGGTTTGATATCATTGTAAAAGAAATGATATTATTTCAATTCCGTGTTCCCCCTAGGAATCATTGCTGTCCCCTTGTTCTATACAGGCATCGGGGATCTATGGGTCAAGAGCACTACCTTAGAGGTGTTCTTGGCTACAACTAGTAACAAGCAAACAATACAAGCAACAAACATTTACATATGCTCAACTCCAATATGGGTTAGCTTACCATTTAGAAACTTGAATACATGGGTTAGTCCAAGTATAGCATCATATCATACATATCCAAATGTTGATAAAATCAAGCAATCAACGGCATATCATTCATCACATATGTTAGTTATAAGACAGATTTATCAATCATGCATCAATATGTCACATACTCAAGTAAGCATAATACATATTCAAATTAGAGCCAGGTTTCAATCCTAGGACTTATGTAAGGCAAGACCTAAGACGTATGTGTTCAAGGAAAGAAGGGATAGATATCTAATTACTTTTAAGTGCATGCGTGCCTACTCTTAATTTGTGACATCTACTCAAAATAATACTTAGATATGAATACAACTTTGAGTGCATTATGCTTAGACATTTTGTGCAATACTTTCACCAACAATGTGAGTATAATTTTTGACTCATACATAATCCTAAGGTGAGAAGGCTTTTTAAAAATCTAAGTTGTAGATTTTAATTTGTAACTCAATCCTAATTACATCCAATGATGAGTAGGCATATTATGTATGTATAAACTAATCAAGCACACTCAATATCTTAATTATGCTAATCATACGAAAAACCTAAGCATAAGTTGCTACCTAATGACAAGTTATGGCATGAGGGAATCCCTAAGTGAGTAATTGACACCTTGTATTACTTTCCCTTAGATTAATACAACCTCTCAAAGTTAACACCTATATGGTAACCTCAAAAACTACAACATAACCTTTCCATGCCTTTCGCGTAATTCCTAATTGCATAAATCAAGCTTTAATAGCATTCAAAGAAAGCACCATTCAAAATGCCTAGATTATTCTAAATCTTAGAAAAGCATTAAGATGTGCACCATACACATTTCCTTCAATGACCTTATTTTTAAAAAATATTTTTCCTAACTTTTAAAGATGAATGTCTGGCAAACAAACCTAAGTGGGTAAGGTGTGAATTCAAATTAAGTAATTGAGCACCTAGAATCATATTAAAAATAATATGTTGGAGTTGTAAGCACATGATCTACTATCGTTAATAGATGTCTAAGCAATTAGCATGTTATTAATAAGCATGAAATCAACTATCATCATGGCAAGAAGACATGTAAGCAAATAACATCAAAACATATTTCTCATGCAAACACATTTTTAATATCATTATTTAATCATTATGACGAGGCATATAATCACATATAATTTATGAACTCTCAATTTATGACATCATATTGTATTCCTAAAGACACTTAATCATGTGAACAAAATAAATGTGACTAATTACTCATCATGACAAGTAGATGTGTGAGAAAATTTCATGTTATCACCTTGTTGATTTTTGACATATTCTTCAACCATCTACTTGTTAGCAACATAATCGTGCATTTCATTTATTTGTATATGTTTTAAAAGATTTTTCATTTAGGCATTTACATATACGCATTAAGCAATTAAGCAAACGACTCATGATGTTATGTATTAATGTGAGAACTTTAATCATTTAGCCGATTTATCTTAGTTTAAGATTCAAGATGAGTTTATTTAGGCATGCCACACATAACGTTCATTTTCATTCCTAAGTTCAATTTCTCAAACTAACAAGTATTTTCATGCATCAATATCAATCAAATTTACAAAAGTTCTACATTAAACATGTAATGTATGTTTAGTCCAACTTTAAGTTAATCGCCTTTAAGCTTCTAAGTTCACCTAACTTTTAAAGTTGTGGCAAAAATAAGCTACCTAGCATCAAACAAATTCACATGGAATTTTTGACAACTACAATATAAAGCACATAAATATTCATAAACATAAAAGAAAAACTTAGCTTGATATCGATGGATGATTTTTTTAATAGCCACGAGATAAAGATCCACCATTGATGCTTTATCTACCGATATCCTTTCCTAAAAGGTTACTTGTGTATGCTATCATACTCCTTATATGAAGTAAATAATCTTCTATTACCAATCATGTGCTTAGACCAACCACTATCTACACTCTAATAGACCGGTTCAAGCTTATACCTAACAAACATATAAATTAAAAACTTTATCCCCAATGGTTGTTCGGTCCATTGGTGTTAGCATAAGACACTCCCAAGTTAAACATCCTTAGGTCTTGAAGCAAGTGGCTAAGTCTCTCAAGACGAAACCTTGAAAACATTAACCAATGATTTGATTGAAAATTATTTTCATTTTAAAATCTTGGTCTAAAGTTTGTTTTAGAAAATCGTTAGTTTGGGTAGCAGTTGTCTCTCCTTTGAAATGAGTTATGTTGATGTGGTGAAGACCTTCGGTTGTTGTGAGAACTCTTTATCTTTTGAAAAGATGGTCGGTTGTTTATGTTAGGTTTATTTTGGAATGAAGGACTTTGATTGTACGAGGTTGAAGATTTCAAATTAGGTGTTGGGAAGAGTGGTCTATGGTCGACTCGAGTTTGAGTAAATACCGGTTTATAATAGACTTTAGACAAATCATCAAAATATGATTTTTCATTTTGACTCCCTTTTACAAACACGATTAGTTTTCTTAGACTCTTGAAAGTGGTTTTCTTAGTTTTTGAAAAGCCAAGACCTTCCTCTACTACTCTTTTTAAATTTTGAAAAACTCAATGACTCCTCTTGAAGTTTAGAAATATTGCATTTCAAAGAGTCAACCTCTTGTGTAAGTTTTTCCCAACTTCAGCAAGGTTCAACCATCTCTTTGGCTTTATCAATTTTAATTACCTCAAGTTCAAGTTTATTGATTTTGTTAATGAATCTTATTCTTTCTTGTTCTAAAATAGATTTTTCTCCTATTACCATGACCATTACCAAAGCGATTTTCCCTATCAAACCTATAACCCTTCTTGAATAACTTCCAAAGGTTTCTCACTATCGAGTTAAACTCTTCTTCTTCGTCTTCATAACTTTCATCTTGGCATACACTATCATTACTATTTTGAGTTTGACCCCTAGTAACATTAGCTTTAAGAGCTATTGTCATAACTTTTTCTTTGATGGGTGCAGAAGCAACACCATCACTTACTAAGATCATTTCATAAACTTTAAGGTTGCCAATAAGCTCGTCAAGAGGAAGTGTAGCCAAGTCTTTGGCGTTTTTAATGGCCATCATCTTGGCTCTCCATTTCATTGGTAGAGCACGAAGAAACTTTCTCATGTGATTCTTGCTCGAGTAGTCCGGATCTAAAGATTTGAGACTAGTTACAATAGCATTGAATCGTGTGAACCCACTATCAATGGTTTCTTCATTGGAGATTGAGAACTTCTTATTTTCTTGAGTGAGAAGATCAATCTTGCAATTCTTAACTTGTGAATTTCCTTGGTGAGTGATGATGAATGTATGCCATACTTCTTTGGCGGTTTTACATATGAAGACTCGTTCATACTATTTACACGGTAGGGCATTGTAAAGAGTCATATTGGCTTTGTTATTCTTGTCGAGTTGCTTCTTTTGATTATCCTTGAGAAGTTCATATGACGACTCATTCATCATCTTTGTTTCTGAGTCTTTTATTTTGAAGTAGAAATCGCCATTTTAAATGACTTGCCATAAGTCAATGTCTTTGGATTTAACGCAAGTCTCAAAGCGGGTTTCCCAAAAGCAAAACCTGTCAGCTTCTAGCAAAGGTGGTCTTTGCATAGAGAACCTCTCAACATAGTTCTCTTGAGCCATGGATCTTTACTCAACTTTTTCAAAAACCAGAGTTAGGATTTTGAATTTTAAAAAAAGAAGTTTTCAACTTAAAACGACTTCTCGGGAAGGATTTAAGGCTTGAAAACTTGAGTAAATAGATCTGATACCAATTATAGACCCGTAGAGGGGGTGAATACGTTTTTTTTACTTCTTTAAAGTTTATAAAACTTCAAGTCTCGAAGGAACCGAGTGGTGTGATGATCTGCTTAGCAAAGAAACAATAAGTAGATAGAGATAGAGAGAGGGAAGGAGACCACGATATATACTGGTTCGAAAAGGGGGGTTTAGTCTTTCCGTACGTCCAGTTGTAAATCCACGACACCTATACTATTCCTAGTATAATCCTTATGGTGGACTATAAACCGTATTACAATTTAACTCCACTTGCTTTTAACAAAGACTGACGCTCACAAAGAAGAGTTACTACCTACGGTATTCCGCCTTCAGAATCCACCCCTAAGAACCTAATATTTGACTTACCCTCTAGGATCACTTAGATCGACTAGGACCACTAAGAACTTCCCTTTGGAAGTTTACCAAACCCCCCAACTAGATCCCCAATAATCTAGGCTTGAATCCACGGATACAAGACTTCCCTTTACAACCAATTTAAATGAATGATAGATTATTGAATCAAGCCCTAACCTAACCTAGAGACTCGATTCTATTAGAAAAGGTATACAAAAGAAGACCCTCAACTATTAACACACAAGTGTGGATTAAGTACTTATGTGTCTCTCTTGCGGAGATGTGCTCTTCAATAGATTATAGAAAGAGTAGATTAGAACACTTTGATGTTTAGAATTAGAGGATAAGAGAAGAGAAAAGTTAGGAAGAAAGAATGGCAAGTGGTGAGGAATACAAAGGCCAAAAGTAGGTATTTATAGGCCAAAAGTCCCAAATGTGGGAAAACAATTCGAGTTTGGCGCGTTGCCTACGCATCAGCGCGTGGCCAGCGCGCCAGATACCCAAAATCGTTTTCTTTTAGACTTTGGCGTTTTAAATACCCACACTTTTAAACCCCCCAATTGTACTTCAGGCTATGACCTTTCAATCATTCTTAGACTCAAGGTCAACCAACTCAAATAGCCATTTGATAAAACATTTATGAAGTGTTATATGTCATGTTTGCATTGGATATTATACGAAAGTGATAGAGATTAGAGGAGAGAAAGCTAGAGAGAGTTTTTACACATTTTCAATTTTCATTAAAGAAAGGAAAAAGAGAAGTGAGGTTGAGGAGAGGATTACAAATGACCAACACTAAATACCTCTTATTAAAAGGGTATTTATACTTATTCTTCTAACCTTCTATTTTTCTTACTTTGACTAAATATTATCTCACTTGGTCAACATTTCTATGTAGTTTAATCCAAGCTTGAATTGTATACATTAAAATACTATATTCTATACTATTTATTACAAGACCAATACATTGTTAATAATTAACACTTTTTGCATTTCTAACAATCTCCCCCTAAGAGTTGATTATTACTGACGCTACATTATCGGTAGAATTGTTCTTCAATTCATAAAAGATTCTCATCTTCTCTGCTCACATTACCGTAGACGCTTTAATGAAGAACCTTTATCAGTGTAATAACCCTTTGATGTAATCTGACTCTTTGCATGTTTCTCCCCCTTAGGAGGCCCATCATTTGCTTTGATGTGCATCATGAACTTTGCCTGAACTGGCTGATGCAGAAGACTTCTTAAATTTCTTCTTGAGAACATCCCACATTTGTAGGTCAGCAGCTTGAGCCTGAAGATCTATTTTCATTTTCAAATATAGTTGTTGTTTCAGATTAGCAGTTGTTTTTGCAGTTGGTGTGCTAGCTGTAGGATGAACATTAAGGACTTTTTTCTTCATGTGAAGCTTGGACAGTTCTTCAATAATCTTTGGAGCATGAGTAGCAAATTCTTTCGAAACCAACTCAGGTACAACATCTGCAAATATTTCTCTGTCTTTCTTGACCGAATCATTAACCATTCTTGGCATTTGCTTCTCTCATAAGCTCATTGGTTTTTTCTACAGTAAGTTCTGGAACAAGATTATTAAGAGTATCAGACATTTCCTTAATTTTACCTTCAAAATATTCTTTAGTGATGAAGGTAGTTGTCAATTGTTCCCAGAGATGACCATGATGTCTACTCAGTTCAACAACACTTCCAAGAAGTATTTTACTTGTGCTAGAAGTGGGTTGTAACATGCTTGGATCTTTAGATGTAGTATCATGTGTAAGTGAGACATTGACAGTCAATTCCTCAGATACAGTCTTATCCGAAGATAGCTCATTCCTAAGGGATCTAGGGGGTGAAGGAATTGGTGTCTACGTCTACTCATTCCTAGTCTCCAAACTACCTGATACTTTGTTTTTGACCAATGCATGATCATCGTGGTCATCATTGTCATCATTCTTATCATCATCATCTTTTTCTTCATCCTTCTTCTCCTTTTCATCATCATCATCAACATCATCATCATCATCATTCTTTTCACCATCCTTCTTTTCTTTATCAACATTATCATCCACATCATCATCATCAATAACTTTTAGATTTTCCTTATGACTTCCGGGCTTTATCCTAGTTTCGGTATCTTCTTCGTCTTGAAAAACTGAATCAGCAAAAGCACTAGCATAAGAATCTTCATCTTCACCATCAACCATCTTTTCAATATCCTTTCTCCTGAACTTTAGCAATATTCTCTTGTGCTTCAACAGCTAAAGCAGTTTTGTGTTCAGTAAAACTAAGTATAGTTGCTTCAGCAATTTCATCTCTCTCTTTGTCATCACTTAGAGGTGGAATTGAATTAGCACTTAGTTTCCTTTTGCTTAATTTTAACTTTCAAAGATTTCCTTGGTGTACTCGATTCTCCAGCAACTGTTTTGCTCTTTCGTTTCTTTTGAACACTTTTAACAGTAGGGGTAGGTGTCCTAGTGGCTCTAGGTGTCCTATTCGTTCCTTGGGTAGATTCAACCGGTTGTGGTTGAATCGTAGGAACATCTATTCAGACAAACACCTTCTCATACACCTTACACTCTATAGTAGCACGAATGTCATCAGAAAGAAACTCACCTAGAATCAGCATCCCTCTTACAGTTACATTTCCCATAGTATATACACTTACTACTGGAATATCATCCTTAATAGAATGATAATTTTCTTTAAGACTCTAGGCAATAAAAGGAAACTTCTTTATAAGATCAACAATAATAAGCTTGGTGAAGCGAGTGTACTGAATCACATCTTTCTTCTACTGGACACAGTGTATGAAGTCCCACCATAGAAGTCCGGCATAATCAACGTGTACTCGGTTGATCACAACATGAAATATTTGAAGAATGTTGATTTTGGTCATGACCTAATGTTCTTGTAGTAAGACAACGATTAAATACTTTGAACATCGTTTGCCATGGTTGAGCAAGATTCTTCATGTAGAAGGCACTTACTTTATTAACAATTCCTTCATAGCCAACAATCTTCAGAATTCTTTGAATGAACTTTAAATCTGCTAGTTCAATGTATGGATTGTCAGGAGTTTCCACTGGCAACTAAAGAGTTGAACGAAACATATCCACAATGTATGTGATCGTTTCCTTGTCAATCGTGAAACGAATAATATTGTTAGCATTCGGCATATGCTTGACGGTTTTCTAGAACTGTTGAATGTACATGGTTGGAACATTTGCAGTCGCAGTTAGAGCATAGCTGAAAGCATGATCAATCAGAATTTGTCCCATAATCTTGCATTCCATGGGGTATGGAATATTCTGGAGCACAACATAGTTGTTACATCTCCTAATGCTTTGATATCTTGTGGAGACAAGTTAATTAGCTGGAATGATTTGTGGTTGTTGTTAGTGAGCCATGATGATTACTATATGATGAAGTAAAGTGATTAGTAAAATGAGATAAAGATATGAAATACACAATTACATAACAGTTTTATCTCATTCCACCATGTTTGTTTTTATATGCTCTGACAATTCTTTTGTTTTTATTTTGTATGCTCTGACATTTCTTTTTTGAGCATACTCATATTTGCTTTTTCGCGTATGGATTTTATCTCACTTTTTATTTGAGTTTCCTCACCAAAAAGTAATTTGTGAAATGATACTCTTACAAGAATACTAAAGATATACTCTGATTGTGAAAAATACTAATTTGGCAAAAAAACACTTGTAGTGAAAACCATTGATGTTTAAGAAATTCAAGAGTAAATTTTATATTCTTTAAAAAAGTTTTCAATAAAAGAGTACCACTTTTGACACAAAAGTATGACCTTTTGATAGAAAAATTGAGATAAACTATCCAAAACCATTTGTTTTTCAAAGATGTTTGAAAAATGATGATTATACAACACAACTCATGAAACAACAACTGGATGGTCACTAAGTTACTCACTCCTCATTCTGTTCATTGCAGAAAACGGTCGAAACCAAACATGACTTAGACCATTTACCCAATTGTGTTCAAAAGTCAGTCAGGAACCATGTTGAATGATTTCAGAAACACTCTTTTTCAAAAACTTTTAGATTTTTCCTTTTGGAACATGAGAATTATTTTGAGAAATGATTTCAGACATTTGAATCACGACTTTCATTCATTTTTCATAAAGCATTTGAAGCACTTTTGAGTCATCACTGAATAAAAGATTTAGTTAACAACATCATATTCTTATATACGATAACTGGATGGTCGGGTAGATCACTCAATCCTCATTCTGTTAATTTTAGAAAACGGTTGCATTCTTCACCATTTGTCCCATTTATCAATATAGAAATATGAGTTTAAATTTATCATTGAATTTGTTAAATGCCATTTGTTTAATAGTTAAGCCCATGTGAGTATTCGTAACCCAAAATTTTAGCCCATTTTAGAATTTTCAAACCCATTAATGAATATCTGAAACCTAAAAATTAGCCCATTTGAATATACGAAACCCATTAAAACTGGCCCAATAAGCATTTACGAAACCCTTTAATACAACCCATGAAGACATTTACGAAACCTTGTTATCGGTCCAATAAGCATTTACGAAACCAATAAGATTTACGAAACCGTAACTTATACTTATTTTCCAAAATTAGCTTTCGTAGGAAAGATCATGAGTTTACAATGATTATCAAAGTGACTATTATGCAGAAACACTAAATTGTATTATCTAATATCAATCTAAGTTCAATGACTTGTCCAAAAATCCATGATCAAACATACGAAACCTCTAACGGTTACGTAACCCTTTGATTATTGGTCCATTCATGTTGTTTTTGGTAATCTATCAACACAAGTCTTATCCCAACACACTTAATAAGTTTTGCCTCAATCAATTTCTCATAATCATATCTTTCAATTTTAAAGAAACCCTAGATTTATACGAAACCAATGAATCAATTAATTATAACAGTTAAAAGTATAAGGAATCGAATGAAATCATGTATCCTTACGTTTGTTAATCTCAGAGTTCTTTTGAGAGGATTTACGAAAATTATGAGGTTGCGTACGAAAGTGATAATCTTTCGTATCAAACCTGTTGGTTTTTATACGTACGAAAAGAACTTTAAGTTCTTGTCACTTTCAATCCCTATACTTACTTTCGTATTCTTTCAAAGTCTATCATAAATTTCATAAACTCCCCTTTGGAGTTAAACCACTTTTCCCAGTTATCCTCTTGAGATATTTTTGCAGTTAAGATCCCGTTACTCAAAAAATTTCATAACTCCCCCTTGAACAAATATCCATTTAAAATTTCTTCCCCTTTTTAGATAAAAAAATTGTTCAAAAGATTGTTATTTTTTGCATTTAAGATCTCATTTTTGATTTTCTAATGATGAAGTGACCAAAAAATTTATAACTCCCCCTCAATTAAATATATAATTAAAGAACTTATTTGAGAGTTAGTTAATTTTGCAGTTTTGAACACACTTGAGAAGATTTTGATAAAATCAAAAATTTTAAAACTCTCCCTTGAATAAATATCTACCTAAAGAACTTATTCAAAGATTGTTATTTTTGTAGTTTTCAGCACAATTTTGTTTTTTCACAGATGATGACTTTTGAGAGATGATTTCTTTTTGTGAATGGAAATGATTACAAAACACATATTATATCGATGACAAATCATTTTGATGAATGAATAACTCCCCCTCAGTTAATGATGCATTAAAAGCTTTTGAAAATCACAATTTGTGAAAACAACATCATTAAACTGATAAGTCGGAGAAGATATGTGTTTGCATCATTTAAATTATATTTTTGTGTTTTTCAATTTTTTGTATTTTTTTAATATTTTGAACAGAAAATCACAATATTTTTGGGTGCTTTTTTTAAATTTTCATTGCATTTTTAATTTTTTATATTGTTTTTGAATGTATTTACAACGATTTTGATGTATGATCTTTTTTTAAGAAGATAACTTTGCGAGACGTTCCAACTGTGTTGGTGTCATACATCGCATACCAATCCTGTGAACTAAATACTCAAACCTTTCTTTTGGAAGGGATTTTGTAAATAGATCAGCAAGCTGGTATTCCTTCCCAACAAAGTAAAGTTTAATTATACCTAGTTCAACACGCTCCTTGATAAAATGATATCGGATGTTTATCTGCTTTGTACGAGAATTCATAACGCCTAAATTATACATATTTTCGGTGGCTTTATTTATACATATTTTATCATTTCTCGTTAACTTTTGATACTTAATAGCATGAAATACTTGCAGGTTCACTTGAATATATTCCGAGCTTAAATAAAACAAAGATCAAGTACTTATACACTTCAGAAATCAAGCTACAAGAAAAGATAAAGTCTCAAGCTAAAGAGTGCAAATGTGCGCCGCACTTACCCCATGTGCGCCGCACTTCTCCTCAAAGTCAAAAGAATTAAAGGCCTGGTCAAAATAGTGCATTAACTCCCCAAGTATGCCGCACAAAGTATTTTGTGCGCCACACTTCCCATCTGGCCACACAAATAAATGAAGTCAATAAATATTGGCGCATTAACACACCATGTGGGTCGCATAATTTATTTTATGCGCCGCACTTCTACCCGAAAATCAGCCTATAAATAGAGCCAAAATTCTCACATATTTCATCATTCCTTCATACTCATCAACTCATTCTTACACACAATACCGTTTCCCTTGTGATGTTCTAAACCTTCCCAACCTTTTCCTAAGTCATAAACACCATACCTTTTGAAGATTCAATATTAAACAACCAAGAACGAAGAAGAATATCATCTTAGTTTATTGAAATAATGAAGTTTCTTGTTGAATCAAGTTATGTTATGAACTACATAGCCATGAGAGGCTAATTCTCTCATGACTACTCGGTGAAGTTATGATAATGAATAAGTGTTTGGTATGATCGTGATCTCATTAATCTCAAGCTTATGTTGCAACCCTGTTATGTCTTATCTTGTCAGTTTTACCTATCAAACTTGGATTATATAATCGTATCGGTATAGGTCAAAAGACCGGTTATGATTTATATGGTTTTAAAGATTTGTCTATGGTCTTTATCGTCTGTGTCGAGAAATCCACTTTTGTAAATTGATAAACAAAATAAGCTTTGATATAATAAGTAACTTGATCATTTGAGTGCCACATTTGGTCTAGCCAACTAAATATAAGTCTTAGGTTAATTAAGTTAATTTGTGAAAACGTTTTCTGATGAAAAATCCTTTTTATAAGTTAAGGTTCCATCTTGGAGGTCTAAATCATTACCATTACTTATAAATTAATTTTATCTATCCGAGTAGTCATCCTTGTTATCACTGGGTAAAACAAAAGTTATTTTCAAAGTTGTTAAAGTCTATTTTCTTTCTGATTATTTGAACACTACTCAAATCTCTATGGACGACCTGGTATTACCCAAAAAAATATTATACTACATATGTGGGTTATACTTTTACCCATGTATTTCCATATAATAAAATTGGTATTTTTAGTCATTATAAATCTAAATCTTTTGAAACACATCAAAGTTTTTGGTGCCGTTGCCGGGGATTTTTAAGATGTTCTGTAGTCAACTCTTGAAAATTATTTTAACTCCCCCTCTTTTTCAAAAATCGCTGTATAGTTTTCTGGCAAACTGACCCAAACAAATTTTCCTTTGGATGCATACACATGCTTCCAATTCTGAACTTGTTGAACCATTACCTGAACCTGAACATACTCTGAATCGAAGACTTCGTCAGAAGAGTTCCATTCGAACAAAGAAACAATCCACCTTAACACCCGAGAATTATCTATCCGCTAATTCTTAACATCAATTACTTTTGTCACTTTCTTGATATTCTTCGAAATTACGATCCAATGGATGATGAACCCATGTGGGCTACTGATCGTGTTGTCGCTCTGACTCCTGGTTCCGCAATCACTATTCCTAAAACCGCAAATGAATTTGCCATTAAAGGTAACCACTTGACTCTCATCAAAGGAAACCAAATTGATGGTAGAACCAAAACCGATCCTCGAAAACACATTCATGAATTCCTCAGAATCTGCGATATGTTTAAATACAGAGATACCGAGAATGAAATTGTCCGCCTAATGATGTTTCCCCTATCACTCACTGGAGAAGCTAAAACATGGCTAGAAAAACTCAATGAAGGAACTATCAAAATGTGGGATGAACTCCGAACTGCTTTCATTAGCCGATTCTTTCCCTCATCTTTTTTTGACTGACTCCTCGGAGAAATCCGTGCCTTTTCTCAACATGAAAATGGATCTCTAACCGATGCTTGGCTTCGTATGAAGGAAATGCTCAGAAATTGCCATGGTCATAATCTGTCCAAAGGCAATATTATCACAATCTTTTACCATGGTCTCAACGAAATAACCCAAGAAGTTCTAGATGCCACAGCTGGTGGTATTTTCCTCTATAAAACACCGAATCAAGCTTATCGGCTTCTCGAAGATAAAGTCTTACTCAAGCTTGACTGGGATAAAAATCAAAAAACTAAATCATCTTTTAAGAAAACCGTTGCTTTCGCCATTGAAGGTAGCAGTAATTCCGACACTAACAAAATTATGGCCCAAATGGATGCCATGACCATAAAAATGGATGCTCAGTACAAAGAAATCCAATCTCGTGCAAAACAACCAACACCCGATCTTGACGAAGATGACATGCCTCTGTCTCGTGAAGAAGAGGCTAAATTCATGCAAACTTTCCGTAAGACTTATTTTTACAATGATTACCACGACCGAGACTCAAATCGTGATAATTGACGTTCAAGCAGATAGAATGATTACAACCGAGACAACTACCGATCCAACACCGATGATAAATCCTATGATCTTCAAAGACAATTCAACAATTTCATGAAATCTCAGTAATCAACCAACGCTTTTATCAAAGATACATTTATGGACCTCAAAACTCAACTCGAAACAGTATCCAAAAATCATCAAGCTTCAATCCAAAACCTTGAAACTAAGTTCGACAGACTCGCTGACAAGCAATCTGGTCGACCTTCTGGATCACTTTCGAGCAACACTCAACCACCCACGAGGTAACAACTCCAAAGCCTATCAACCATCGCAATCTCGTAATGAGCATGTGAATGCCGTATTCACAAGAAGTGGTAAATCCTATGATCCACCAGTCAACCTAAATGATCAACAAAATAATTCTGAAACCCCTATCAACTTCGATAGTGATGATGAAGATGATGAATCTACACCTCAACCTAAACTTAAAGATCCAAAACCATCCAAAGAAACACCGTTACCCAAACCATACAAACCAGAAATCCCATATACTCAACGCCTTAGAACATAAATGGAAGTCCAATACAAAAAATTCCTCGACATGATTTGAGCCGTCCGAATCAACGTACCTCTTGTTGACGTCTTAGCCGGAATGCCTAACTATGGTAAATTTCTCAAAGAACTCATAAGCAACAAAAACAAAATCTAACAAATTTCTGGTTCTTTTTTGAGCAATGAAAGTTTAGCAAAGATCCAAAATAAAGTTCCACCCAAACTTGGGGACCCCAAAAGTTTCTTTATTCTGTGCAACTTCTACAAAACTTTCTCCTGTAATTCTTTAGCCAACCTAGGTGCTAGCATTAACCTTATGTTGTATTCCTTTTATGCAAAACTATCTCTCGAAACTCTTAAACCTACTAAAATGAGCGTAAGATTAGCCGACCGATCATTCCAATACCCTATTATAATAGCTGAAAATATGCTCGTTGAAGTTGGTAAATTCACCTTCCTTGCCGATTTCGTTATTCTCAAAATGGAAGAAGATAGAAAAGTTCCTCTCATCTTGGGACGACCCTTTCTTCACACTACTGATGCAGTGATTCAAATTAAACAGAAACAACTCAATCTTGGAGTTGGGACTGAATGAATGATATTTAATATCGACTCTGCCATTAAACACTCTTATTCAAATGACGATACATGTTTCAGTATCGATGTTATCGATGAAATCTTAGAATAATATTTTAATGCTCTTCTAGACGAAGGAAGCAAAATCCTCTATTCCATCGAAGGAACCAGTCTCGAAGAAGAAATCTTTTTTGAATTCGATAAATTCATTGCAATGGCTGCAAATGAAAACTATGACTCTGAGTCCAATGAAGAAGAACCAAAATTTGAGAAAATCACCATCAACACAGATTATAAAATCAAGACATCTCTCGAAGAACCTCCTACGGATCTCAAACTTAAACGTCTTCTTAATAACTTGGAATATGTATTTTTGGAAGAACTATCTTTTCTTCCTGTAATCATATCATCTCAACTCTCTGCTTAAAACAAAAGCAAACTTGTATATGTTCTAAAAAAACATAAAGAAGCATTTGCCTGGAAAATAACAGACATTCTTGGTATCTGCCCATCATTCTGTAAACACAAGATACAACTTCTGGATAACTAAAAGCCAGTTGTCTAAAAACAAAGAAGGTTAAATCAAACATACAAGAAGTTATTAAGAAAGAAATCATGAAACTCTTGGATACCAGTTTTATTTATCTAATTGTCGATAGTCCTTGGGTTAGTCCTATTCACTATGAATTAAAGAAAGGCAATATTACAGTAGTCACAAATGAAAATGATGAACTTGTCCCAACAAGAACCGTTACAGGTTGGCGAATATGCATCGACTATCGTAAACTCAATGAAGCAACCGCAAAAGATCATTTCCCTTTGTCGTTTATGGATCAAATGTTGGAAAGACTCGCAGGAAATAAATATTTCTGTTTCCTCGATGGTCTTTCTGGATATTTCCAAATTCCTATCGATCATATGGATCAAGAAAAAACAATGTTCACATGTCCCTTCGGTACATACGCTTATAGGCGAATGCCTTTTGGATTATGTAATGCTCCAGTTACATTTCAAAGGTGCATGTTGGCAATCTTTCATGATATGATTAAAGAATCCGTTGAAGTATTCATAGACGATTTCCCCGTCTTTGGAAACTGTTTTGACAATGCCTAAACAACCTCGATAAAATGCTCCAACATTGTAAAGATGCTCATCTTGTCCTTAATTCGGAAAAATGTCACTTCATGGTTAAAGAAGGAATTGTGCTTAGACACAAGGTGTCTGGTGCAGGACTTGAGGTCGACAAAGCAAAGATCAACGTAATCTCAAAACTTCCACCCCATACCAATATCAAAGGTGTTAGAAGCTTTCTTGGACATGCCAGTTTTTACCGATGATTCATAAAAGATTTCTCAAAAATTGCCCGACCTTTAACTAAGCTACTTGAAAAAGATACTTCGTTCGAATTCAATGATGAATGTCAAAAAGCATTTGAATTATTAAAAGAGAAACTCACATGTGCTCCTGTGACAGTAAGCCCAAACTAGAATATTCTATTTGAGCTTATGTATGATGCAAGTGCTTTCGTAGTTGGAGCTGTCGTAGGTCAAAAAGATGGTAAAAAGTTTCACCCAATCTATTTCGCAAGCAAACCTCTTAACCCAGTTCAACAAAAATACATCATAACCGAGAAAGAACTTATGGCTGTAGTGTTTGTATTTGAAAAATTTAGATCCTATTTTATACTATCAAAATCTATTGTTCACACCGACTGATGACATCAAATAACGTCTATTTTATAGCATCATTTATCCCAAGTATTTAACACATTTTATATAATTACTGCAAAGAATTGTTACTTAATCATTTATATTTGAGAGTTGCAGTAATTATGGAGTAGTTGGTGAATAGTAGCAAAAGGCGCGCATTCTGGAGCTTAAATAAAGATATTTTGAAGATTAATATATTGAAGACCAATACGCTGTATCCATCAAGGAAGATACGACGTATCCGTGCCTGCACTCACCAAAGACCACAAAGGAATGAAGCTCAATATGCCGTATCCAGAAGATGTCAATAGGCCGTATTCAAGATATAGTATGTGAATATTCTAGAAGATATCAAACGTGGTCCCTACTCCAAGTAAACTCCAATACGCCGTATCCAATTCCTTGGATACGCCGTATTGAACTGACTTCCAAACCCTTTAAATACAAAACTTAAAAATGAGTTTTAAGTGTGCTAAATCATATTCTCGATACCTAAACCATAAAAGTCGATTTTCAGAGGAGAAAAAGAGCAAAAGAGATATTGTAATGGATTCCAATCCATAGAAGACAATGTGTAATTCCATATACTTATGTAATCGTTCAGTTTTTGGTATCATTCGTTAACTCGATTAGTTTACCTTGACTAAAATAATTACTCCTGTATTAATTATGATGTTTGAAGGCTAATACCTTCGGGTATTAGCCATTATTATGAAGATCTGAATGTTTGGTATTGTTTATCTTGATTTCTTGATTTATCGTTAAGTGCTTGTTTATGTTTATCAATTTATACTTGTTTACGTACTTTTATATGTGACCTATCATTCAACTGGATCTAGTGATACAGACCAAGTAATCTAGAGTCTGAGATAGCTCTCCATATAGTGATTTATACATCTAGAATCATAGGATCACAAGTATTGTCCTGCTAAATCTGTGTCTAGGATACGCTTCGGGCTTAACTAGTTAATTGGATATTGCCTTTGGTTTATTGAACATGTTGACTACTAGGTGAATATAGATAATTCAACAAATAATGTTTTGATTCCAATGGATAGTTGGACAAGTAGACTACTAGTGTATAAATTGCCATTAAGCGGTAAATGGGTAAAGTCTCTATGAGCTAGGGTTTAACAAGATCACCATTGCTTTAATCCCTAAGATAGATTATAATCAGCAAATAAGGATGCTTTATGCGGATGCTTTAATTATGACATAATTAATGTGTCTAGGTCTTAGGATGAAGTCCCGTCTAAGTCTAAGAATGATATGCCACCTTGAGATAAGTAATCATTGCACTGAATAAACAAACCAACTTCTAATCGGATTAATGATGGCTAATACAGTTTTCTATCATAAGCTAGACCCCTCTTTTATCTTCTGTTAATTTGCTTGCGTGGGTTAAAGTGTCTTGAATTGATTGTAGTCACCAACCAACCCATGCCAGCCCTTTTACCTGTTAGAATTAGGATTAGAACTAACATAGGATTAGCATAGGTTTGACTTAGATTAGAATTAACATAGATTAGATAACCAAAATATAAATAAATTGAGAGATTTAACCTTGCTTCAAATGTTTGACACCCTACTTACCACGAATCTACCACCGACCAGGTACATTGCCCGTTAAAGTGTTATTTTTGGTTAAGTCGGCAAAATATAAATTTAAAACTTGAACTATCATAAATAAACACCACACAACGACACATCAAGTTTTTGGCGCCATTGTCGAGGAGTGAAAATTAATCATGATTTTTATTTTATGTTTTAGTTTTTAACATTAGATTAGATCTAACCCTTAGGAGTAGTGTTAATTAGATTAGTGTAATTTAGAGTAGTTTATATTCCTGCTCGTTTATTCTATTTAAAAACAGCGTATTCAGTTCACTAAATACGACATATTAGTTATTTAATAGTTTTCCTAGCAAGATTGTTACATGATGGACGATCCGAACATTACTATAGAGGAATACATCAGGCTCGAGAAAGAAAAAGCTCAAAAACATAGGAAAGTGTTTAACTGGGAAACTGCTAAGTATGGTAAGATCTGGTATGATGAAGACATTTATGACCTCAGATCCGTTGAATCCGAATTCCCAGCTATAGCCTTTAATAACAAGGTATCATCTGAAAAAACACTATCTCGTGAACCCACGGTAAGTTCTCTTAACGATGAAATTGACTTTAGAGTTTTGTTCGACGATTCCGACGATGAAGATTACACGGTAATTTTTGAGAAAAACTCGTTTTCTTATAAAAAAATTTCTACCAATGACTTGAAAACGGATTCGGAAAACGATAATGAAAAAGTCATGCCTTCACTTCCATCACCTGAGCCTACAATCAGTTATCTTAATGATTTAGACTTCTTTAAAGAATTTGAGAATGAATTTCCAGCCATTGTTTATAATGATGCTCAAACGTCTAAATCAGATTTATTAGCTGAACCGATTTTAAGCCCTCAACATATCGATGAATTTGATTTAAATGATGAAACATCATTGTCTGAATATGATGAAGAGGAACAAAATATTTTGTACTTTAATGATCTATTCCCCTTCAACATTATTCGTCCTAATGATTTAAAATTAGAAAAAGACAATGATGGTAATGATATCGATATAATACAGTCTTCGAAGGGTAATGAAATTACAATAGGGTCAAATCACAATAAAATCACTAAAACTTTCTGAACGGGAAGTTTGGTCATGAATTTAAAAGTAAACAACGTAATTTGGACTTATTACATAAACAGAATGCTATTCTATCTCATTATGAACTTATATGTGCCATTTGGCATTCCGTTCGACCCTAAGCGGTATTATAAGGATGGTGATTATGCGCTAATGTTGCGGAGGCCAAGGTACGTTTTCTTTACTTTATTTAATTAGGAAAATTGGTCTCCAATAATGGATACGGCGTATTAGGTTAAAACCTATACGACGCATCCATTATTTTAACTTGCGTTGACTAAAGTCAACAAAATCCTCCAATACGGCGTATTAACCAAACCACGATACAGCGTATCGAGTTTGGGTATAAAAACCCCTCTGATACACCGGATTGAGATTTACCACCACTTTTTCACTCACACACTCAAACCATTTTACCAACTAAATTCTTGGAGATCATCTCTTGATTCTTGACTCATAATAGCACTCTCCTTTATCACGATCAAACGGTAATAATATTTCCCCTTTTCTTTTTGATTTACTATTTCAAATTAAATTTAATAATTAGGGTTAGGGTTTTGTGGATTAGGAAAGATGCCTTGTATTTGAATGCCCTTATTTCCCCCCTCCTAAATTAGATGTTGGTAGTTTTAAGAATTATTATTGGGTTAAAATAGGTAAACAAGGGAACCCCGTTTTCGTTTTCATATTGCAGATCAATATGGCGTATCCACTCACATGGATACGGCGTATTGACAAAATTTTACCCAATTTAAAAGCCCCAATACAACGTATTCAGTAAAATGATTACAGCGTACCGACTTAAGCAGGATCCTAAATTTTCAGACCCATACGCCGTATTGACTAAACACCTATACGGCGTATTGACCATATTGATCCTTATACTGCGTATCCATTTATGAATACGCCATATCCACCCTCAGAACAAAAGGTTTAAATTTCTATAATCTTTGTGCTATCCTTGTTGATTTTGCAGATATGGCACCCCTACCACCTCGTAACCAGAGACACCTATGGCTTCGTTATCAGGTTTAGGGATATACTGAGAAGATAGTACACGATTTTGAGCAGATACTCGAGACTATATTCGGTAGGCAGGTTAACCGAGTACACATACTAGATTTTAAGGGATTGACCACGGATATGAGGTAGAATTTAGCAGAGAGGATAAGGATGGTATACACTAGGGATGATGGGCAGGAGGTATTTGTGAGTCACGCGTGGAGGAGGTTATTTGGGATTCGATCACCTTTGGTTCAGGAGTTTATACTCGAGTTCTTCAGCACTTGTAGGATCGGAGACGAGATGGGTTTAGATGTGGCTGGGACTCTATGTTTTCAGATGGGAGGTGCTAGGCGTAGTATGACGTGGAGACAGTTTATCCTAGCCTTAGGTTTGCATACTGCTGAGGAGATGGCTGAGGATGGATTTGGTGCGTACTGGTTAGGGAGTGAGAGATTGATCCCCTATAAGGGGGATCTTAGTGATTACTGGGATGAGATTTCTTCTGGCATGGACTTTTTGAGAGGCGCTCCCTCATATACTTACATCAGAGATCCGGTTCAGAGGTTGTGCCACAGATTGATCTCTTACAGCATTTCTAGGATGGGACAGGCACCTGAAAAGGTGACTGCCACCGACCTATTTTATCTTTGTAGCACGGACCCTAGGGTGGCTAACATCCCGTATCTGTTGGCACAATACTTGTTCATGCACACTAATGGGAGGAAGAGCGGTGCTAGGTTGTCTGGAGGTCACTTTATTAGACATCTGGCTCATCACTTTGGTCTTATGAGTGATGACGGGTTGAGAGGATTATCTGTTGTAGCCCGTGAGTTGCTGTTGATTGATTTGGGTGAGCTTGTTAAGCTTAACATCTGCATGGATGATGAGGTGTCATTTTATACACTTTTTCGGGGTCGTTTAACCCCCTAAATCATGCATTTATGCCCAAAATAGTACTTAATCGTTCCTTTTCAGGTATTTCTTATTTGGAAGGTATTTGGAAGAATTACACGTGACTTGGGCTCATTTGGAGAAGAAACGAACAAGACTACGGACCTACACCAACATTGATCAAGAATTTCTCTACAGTGGCTGGAGACGGCGTCACAGATACAACGTGACGCCGTCACCACGAAGATTTAGACGCCGTCACATGATTCTACGACGGCGTCAGAGCATATGACCCATCCCATTATCTAGAATATTCTCTTTCATGATGGCTTCACGATTAAAACGGAATGCCGTCACAACATTTTTCCTATATATACAAACCCAAATTTAGTGTTTCGAGTGTGTAACTTTAGAATAAAAAGAGGGTATGAATCCTAGTTTGTTTAGCAGCTGTAGGAGATGATTTTCGAGCCTAAAAACCCTATTGTATGTCTTCCAATTAATGTTTTAATCAAGTAAGGTTTACTTAATCATTCAATCTATGTGTTGTTTGATTTATTGTTCTTGCTTTATCTTTAACATGCTTGGCTAAACCTCCTATTGTGTTTATTTATGATTATATGAAACCTAGAATGTAGATCTTAGTGGTGTTGCTTCTTGTGATGGATGTGCACGTTAGGTCTTAGAAAACTAGCTTTTGTCTGCATCGCTGTTGATATGTCTAGGGAAACATGATTGTGTAGACAGGATACCATCGGGTAATAGTCTTCATACTACCTTGCCCCCTAATATGGTTGATCTACTCTTAATATATTTCACATACACTTAGTGTACTCCTATAGGCCGTGTAATAGTCTTCATACTACCTTGCATGTGCGTTGCTCTAGCGGCATACTAAGTAGACGACGGGTTCGTGTAATTCGTTCATGCTTTAGGAAATAGTTACACAGATCATCACAAGTGTGACAAGGCAACAACACTAGGAGAAGCAATCTAGGGAGTAATACATGATTAAATAAACAGTCTTTTATCTTATTATTATCATCACCAGTAGCGTAGTTAATATTTAGTTTAAACAGCTAAAACCAAACCTCTCTCCAATTATATGATTTACTTGATTTCCAGAAAATATAAAAAAAACAAAAAAATAATCTTCTCTCAATCCTTAAAATTCTGTTAGACCATGATCAAGCCTTTCCAACCTATTCTTCGAGTGAACGATAAACAACCCCGAGTCTTGCCTATACTACACTACAACGATTAGGTGCATTGCCTAGGGAGTTGTAAAAATTCTCATGTAGAAGTCCTACGACGACCGCACATCAAGTTTTTGGCGCCGTTACCGGGGAATAGTTAGGTTCTGATCATAGTTTAGCTTAGTTCTACTCGCTTGAATCCTTTTAAGTGAGATTTTAATTCCGCATATTAACTTTCTCGTAGTCTATCTTTTCTTTGTGCCCTTTGTTTTGTAAATCACTCTTTCGTTCACCATCATGATGTATGAAAGACCACCAACCACACCCTTTCAAAACCTCCCCACGAAACATAACCTTCCCATTCCAAAGATATACCTTGGTGTTCCAACAACATCAAGATGAACCTATCTATGATGCGTAGACGCGTTTTAAAAACTTAATCAAAAGAGTCCCTCATCATTGCCTTGATTTATGGTCCCTTACTCAATTATTTTATGATCATGTCGACGACTATACCCGAATGGACCTTGACTTTGTAGCAGACGAGAACCTTAGGGAATTAAGTGGTGAAGAAGCATGGGAAGCCATAGAAAATTTTGCCCAAGGCCAAAAAGAATGGGACAACCCACCAAACATTATTTCTGAACAAGAAGTAGCAAATTTGAAGGCTCAAGAAAAAAGATTGTTTGGAAATGAGGATGTTTGGGTTAAGATGCATAGAGGTATAGCATGTGATAACGTGGAAAATTTAGATCCACAAAGTACCCCACAAGTCCTCCCATCATTTGAGGAATACACACCACTTGTGACTTGCCCGAAAAAAGTAGAAGAGACTTTAGGAACCTCGGTGGAGGTAGAGCCTTTGGACGAAACACAACTAGAGGATTTAGGCTTGAATACTTGTAATCATGACACTCCTCTTAGTAATAGGGAAGTTCCTAGTTTTGATAAGCCGGAGCCTCAACTAAATACCTTACCAAATTGTCTATCCTTAGATATAAGTCTAGGAGAAGAAAGTAGCCCTGAACCACCCATCAAACCACATAGTCCGGATAGTTTTAGGATGAAGGAAGTAGATAGCTTAACCATTAATACACCACCTTTACCTTACATGGCATCTTCCCTCCCTAAGGATACGTATTGCTATTATCGCCCATGCATCGATGATCCTAAGAAACATTAGGGATTTAAACCAGGTTTATTAGGAAAAAGTGCATCCCTAGGTGTTGATATTAAATTAGGAGATGTTTGATGATGAATAGGGATTAGAATCTAAGGAAGTTTCTCCTCTAGGAAAAGAACTTAGTTTATCTGATAGGCCAAATGAAGAAAAGAGAGGTAGAATTCCAGAAAACACCATTTGGAGCATATTATTCAACAACCAATTTTTTTAGCATGTGACCCCTTCTCACAACGATGGTATGTACCGTTACTGTGACACCTCGGAAAATATAGAACTTTTATCCCGTTATGCAAAGTATGTATCGCAAGCATTTGCTAATTGTCATTATTTTTCTAATAAAAGTGGTCCTTCAAGCGACATACAATATTTTGTGCTAGTTAAGAGTTATTATAACTCGTGTCAATCGTCATTTCATTTACGGATCAAAAAGGGGTACTTTAGAAATCGCATAACAATAAAAATCATAT
>BQNB010067166.1:8888-26733 GCA_026074375.1 Tanacetum coccineum | reverse complement strand
TGCAATAATTTTATTTGGTATTTTATAGATGACATGTTTATGCACATTTCAAATATACACCGTTAATTTTTTTTTTCTTGATTTGTAAACTGCGCTTAGTGATGTAGGGTGTAGTTTGCAAATCAATTATTGAATTTTGAAAATCTCATTGTTTTGGTATATATTTCAGTTGTTAGTGGTTTAGTTTTTCTGGTATATAATTTAAAGTTTTGTATATATCACTTGTGATATTATACCTATTGTTAGTGTTATAGCGTTTTGGTATATAATTTAAAGCTAATCTACATATCACTTGTGAGATTAATCATATTGGTTAGGAGTTTAGTAATTTGGGTATAGGTTAGGTGTTTAGAGTTTTTAGTATGGATTTTAAAATTATGTATATATCACTTATGATATTATACCTATTGGTTAGGGGTTTAGGGTTTTGATATAGATCTAAGTGGGGATTAGGGTTTTTTGGTATAGATCTAAGTGGTTAGGGGTTTAGGGTTTTTGGTATAGATCTAAGTGGGGTTTTGGTTTTTTGGTATAGATCTAAGTGGTTAGGGGTTTAGGGTTTTTGGTATAGATCTAAGTGGGGTTTTGGTTTTTTGGTATAGATCTAAGTGGTGTTTAGGGTTTTTGGTATAGATCTAAGTAGTTAGGGGTTTAGTGTTTTTGGTATATATTTTAAAGTTATTTTGTATATCACTTGTGATATTATACCCATTGGTTAGTGGTTTAGGGTTTTTGGTATAGATCTAAGTGGTTAGGGGTATAGGGTTTAGGGTTTAAGATTATGGTT
The DNA here is from genome assembly GCA_026074375.1 of Tanacetum coccineum. Classification (NCBI taxonomy): domain Eukaryota; kingdom Viridiplantae; phylum Streptophyta; class Magnoliopsida; order Asterales; family Asteraceae; genus Tanacetum; species Tanacetum coccineum. Next base: position 25,946 of record BQNB010067166.1, on the reverse strand, counting down.
GAGGCTATAGGGTTTAGGGTTTAGGGTATAGGGTTTAAGGTTTAGGGTTTAGGATTCAGTGGTTAGTGGTTTGGTTTTTTTGGTATATAATTTTAAGTTTTGTATATATTACTTGTGACATTATACCTATTGTTAGTGTTTTATTGTTTAGGTATATATTTTAAAGGTAATCTATATATCACTTATGATATTAATCATATTGGTTAGGAGTTTATTGTTTTGGGTATAGGTTAGGGTTTTAGAGTTTTTGGAATAGATTTTAAAATTATGTATATATCACTTGTGATATTATACATATTAGTTAGGTGTTTAGGGTTTTTGGTATAGATCTAAGTGGTTAGAGGTTTAGGGTTTTTGGTATAGATCTAAGTGGGGTTTAGGGTTTTTGGTAAACATCTAAGTGGTTAGGGGTTTAGAGTTTTTGGTATAGATTTTAAAATTATGTATATATAACTTGTGATATTATACCTATTGGTTAGGGGTTAAGGGTTTTTGGTATAGATCTAAGTGGTTAGGGATTTAGGGTTTTTGGTATATATCTAAGTGGTTAGGAGTTTAGGGTTTTTGGTATAGATCTAAGTGGTTAGGGGTTTAGGGTTTTTGGTATAGATCTAAATGGTTAGGGCTTTAGGGTTTTTGGTATAGATATAAGTGGGGTTTAGGTTGTTGGTATAGATCTAAGTGGTTAGGGGTTTAGGGTTTTTTGTATAGATCTCAGTGAGGTTTAGGGTTTTTGGTATAGATCTAAATGGTTATGGTTTAGGGTTTTCTTTATAGATCTAATTGGTTAGGGGTCTAAGGTTTTTGGTATAGATTTTAAATTTATTTGTATATCACTTGTGATATTATACCCATTGGTTAGTGGTTTAGGGTTTTTGTTATAGATCTAAGTAGTTAGGGGTTTAGGGTTTTTGTTATAGATCTAAGTGGTTAGGGGTTTAGGGTTTTTGGTATATATTTAAGTGATGTTTAGGGTTTTTGTTATAGATCTAAGTGGTTATGGGTTTAGTGTTTTTGGTATAGATTTTAAAGTTATTTGTATATCACTTATGATATTATACCCATTGGTTAGTGGTTTAGGGTTTTTTGTATAGATCTAAGTTGTTAGGGGTTTAGGGTTTAGGGTTTAGGGTTTAGGGTTTAGGGTATAGGGTATAGGGTTTAAGCTTTAGGGTTTAGGGTTCAGCGGTTAGTTGTTTGGTTTTTTTGCTATATAATTTAAAATTTTGTATATATTACTTGTGATATTATACATATTGTTAGGGCTTTAGTGTTTTGGTATATATTTTAAAGGTAATCTATATATCTCTTTTGATATTAATCAGATTTGTTAGGAGTTTATTCTTTTGGGTATAGGTTAGGGGTTTAGAGTTTTTGGTATAGATTTAAAAATTATGTATATATCAGTTGTGATATTATACCTATTGGTTAAGGGTTTAAGGTTTTTGATATAGATCTAAGTGGTTAGGGGTTTAAGGTTTTTGGTATAGATCTAAGTGGTTAGGGGTTTTGGGTTTTTTGTATAGATCTAAGTTGTTAGGGGTTTAAGGTTTTTGGTATAGATCTAAGTGGGGTTTAGGATTTATGGTTTACATCTAAGTGGTTAGGGGTTTAGAGTTATTGGTATAAATTTTAAAATTATGTATATATCACTTGTGATATCATTCCTATTTGTTAGAGGTTTAGGGTTTTTGGTATATGTGGAAAACTAGAAGAGGGGGGTTGAATAGTTTACCGCTTTTTAATTTAATATTTAAAATTTGTTTATAAAAACTTAGATTCGACTTTTTGTGAATTCAATACTTGCATAATATGAACAATATAAATATGTAGAAGCAAATAAAAGATAAGAGTTGGAAAGATCAAACCACAACACAAGGATTTATAGTGGTTCGGTTACGAAGCTCCTCTTCGGCCTACTCCACTCCCCGAGCACCTAACTCGAGAGTTTTCTTCACTATGTCAACAAGCTCCTTTATGGCGGAGAAAACCGTACACAACGTTGCTTATATCAATTTCCGACACTAAGCTAGATGTCGAGTTCTAATCTTAGCTAGAACCAATCTATCACAACACAACTTCACGACTTGTTCACGACTTCACAACTTCACGACTACTTCACAACTTCACTACACAACTTAGCTTCACACCTTGATCACAACTACACAACTTCTTCACACCTTCACGACTTCACAACTTCACACCTTCACAACTTCTCCTCACCACACTACTTATGTCACAACTATCTAACACTACTAGAAAGGATCACCAAGATCCAACTATACTTACAACAATCACCAAAACCTAACAACTACACAACTTTACAAGATTTACAAATGATTTACAAGATATGATGTGGATGCAACAGGATTGGAATATACACTTGTGTGTAATACTTCTTCACTTGATGATGGAAGTATTCTTCTCTTGCACTTGAGGAATTAAGCATGGATCACTTGGAAACAAAGCTTTATGATTAAATGATCAAAGGATTTTAGTGAGATGAGTGGGCTGTTTTAGAACAGAAAGAATGAGTGCAAAAGGTGAGAAAATAGTGGGAAAAAGTCCAGTATTTATAGGATAAACTGAAGGAGCGTCAGTCTATGGGCGGTCCCCTTAAATAGGGGGGCGGTCCTTTTAAAATTAAGGGGCCGCCCGTGTATTTAAGGGGGCCGCCCGTGTATTTAAGGGGGTCGCCTTAGGCTAGAGGCTCCCTAGTTTGTCTTTTGTGTAGGGGAATTTTCTGGAACATTTCTAGCCGTTTTAGGTCTGAAAATTTGAATTTCAAAATGTTTATTTTGAATAAAACATTTCTTTTAATTGTAGAAAATATTTTGTAATAAAAATGTCTACAACATTTTATAAAATTATAAGGTTGAATAGAAATTTCATTTGATCATAAAATGCATTAAGCATTTGTTTATTCATACCTTTAAGTGATTAAATTATCAAAATGAAAATTAACTACTAATTACTTATTTACGTTTTAATTTTACATTGAACGTTTTTATATTTTGTGATTATCAAAACGTAAGGATGTGAAAAATATTAATAATGTTTTTAGGCATTATTTCTATCAACACATCATACTCACTACTTTGACCTTGGAAATTCAGTGATAAAATCCATAGTGATTCTATCTCGTTTTCACTCAAGTATCTCAGGTTGTTGCAGCAAGCCAAAAGTCTTTGACATTGCAGCCTTCACCTCCTAAACAAATCCGACAATTGCTGACATAGGTAGCTATATCCTTTTCTACACGTGGCTACCAATACATGTCTCCAAGGTTATAGTACGTCTTATCCGCTCCCGGATGTACCAAGTACCTTGATGCATGGGCCTCGTCCATTACACTTCCTACCAATAGAACCCAAATCCGATCCATAAAGTACACACTCTCGTCTCTTTTTCTTTCCATCTGTGGATCTAAACCATGTAGCCTTTCTGCGAGTACGTTCTCTTGCTTGAACACCTCACTTTGGGCTGCCAGTATCATTCCTCTTACTCGTCTTGATTTCACTCTCTCCTTTCTACTCAACCCATCACCCACTACATTCGCTTTATTGGAGTATCACACAAATCATTCTTCAACGTCTGAGAAACCTCTTCTTGTTCTACGCTCCACTCATACTTCTGATTCCTCTCAGTTAGGGAAGTAAGGGGGTTCAACAATCTAAAAAATTTCGCGATGAACGTCGGTAGTAACCTGCCAAATCCTAAGAATAATCATATCTCGGATGGTGTCGTAGGTACTTCCCAATTCTTCACTGCTTCACTCTTAGTAAACTTAGCATACAACTTCTCCTTCCTCAGTAATTCCAACACTAACTTCAAATGAACTCCATGCTCCTCTTCTTAACAAACGACACTGGTGCTCCTCACGGAAAATGACTAGGTCGTATGAAACCTTTGTCTTGCAACTCTCGAAGTTGTTCAGACAATTCTTGCATTTCCAAGGGTGCTAGACGATATCGGGACTTCGCAACTGACGTCGCTTCAGGAACTAAATCTATACGGAACTCAACTTGTCGTTGTGATGGTCATCGACAAGTTTTTCGGAACATATCAACAAAATCTCGTATGACGGAAGTATCACTCACTTTCGGTTCATCTACCTTCGTGTTCAATAAGGTTTTCACGACTCCTTGAGTACGTTCACCATGAACCCGAAGTATCTCATCACCTTCCAACGTATTCTAACCACCTTCTCATAACATACTACCCCAAACTTCCTCTTGGACAACCAGTCCATTCCCACAATCACATCAAAGCTTCCACGATTCAACGATATCAACGAACTCCAAGGGTTACAACAATCGAATAGGATAACAAACGAATATCGAGTCGAAGGCTAGAATGCATATGGGAGACTCGACATATGCAAGTAGACGTGGATCAAATGACATAAGAATCCTTGGAAAGAAAGGATACGTATATGCACCGAGTGAAAACGCAACGAAAGAAAACCAACAAGCGTACCACGACAAATGAACACATAAAAAAATCAATACTAAAGACGGAAATTCTTATACCAATTATCGACTTTACTCGAAAGACCAAATTAAATAATGTTTTTATAAAAATCAGTTTAAATTAAGAAAGTCAATTTAAGTATAAAAAAATCATTTTAAATAATAATAAAATTGTCTTAAATGTAATCTTTGAAAAATTCATTCTGGTTGTCACAAAAAAAATCTAGAGATGGTTATCTAATGGTGTATCGTACCTTACCACTATGAATCACTTTTAAACCTGCTTTTTATAATAAAATCTATTTTACAAAGATCATTTTATACACAGTTTTCTCCAAACACCAACACAATACTCCCAAAGGATTTTTATAATTAGACATCAATTATAAAATATGTTACTCAAACAAAGGACACCATAATACCAAAAAGGGATCGTAAAACACCGTGTAGACTCTAACACAATTCTATTGTTTGAAAACGAAAGAAAACACCAGAAATCATATACTCAAAATAAAATCAAACGAACTCGTACAAGAAAACTCATGCAAGACGTTACGTACCTAAAAGAAAACGTAAGGTCTTATCCAAAATAACGATCAACAGAGCAAACCTAAAAGCATCGATACTAACACGTCACCAACGGTTTATGAAAACCAAAGAATATACAACCAATGGAGTAATGATCCACACTAATATGTAATTAGTGCTTAAAAGAAATGCTTGATACTCATACGAGTAATCAATGCAACGAGAGAACTAACAAAATGCGCTTATATCCGAAAGAGCAGATTCCGAACTACCAATACACCTTGAGACGTCAAATAGGAAAATCGGGTATCCTTACTAACAAAGTACGATGAAGGGATGCTAAGCTTAGACTTTAGGAAATTCGAACAAACAACCAAGAAAACAAGCAACCTCTATAAAAGCAATACTAGGTATCCACAAATACTAGATAGAAGGGAAGCTTACTATCTATACAACTCTACTTAACATATCCTCCAATTAGGGTAAGAGAATCCTTATAATGAATGCACATATAAAAAAACATATTACACTACCACCTTACAACTAAACACAAATAAATGCAATCATGGTCGCAAGTCTACGTGTGTGATGCCTTTATAATTATGTTGGCCACCATAATTATAAGTGCCTCCTTTCACACGTGTACTTACTTCCAAGATTACCCATATCAATCATAATTCACATATAAGCATATATACCACATTGCACCTCTTAAGCCACTCTAACTTAACACATAAAGGATGCTCCATCAAACAACTACTTACCTGTATCAAAATAAAGTCGAAACGACATAAAGGAACGAAGGTCTCGCAACAATTCCCAAAATATGAAATATCCGAAAGAAATAATCAATAACAACATGACGAGGTAAAGGACGGGATAAACTTATGATGGGCCTCGCTTGGGTTTGACTTTGCCTTCGCAAGAATCACCCGACTCCGGGGGTCCAGCCCTACTAAGCGCATCCGACAACGATCAACTATCCTATCTCCTTTGGTTCCACAAAAGGCTCCTCTTTTGGATCCTTATAACGCTTAAGTCCAGTTGGGAAAATGGTTCCCCAACGAGACTTCTTATGGGTGGGGGAAAAACATAGCTAAAATATGAAGAAAGTAATACATATCATATCAGATAGCGGTAGACAAAATAACTAAAATGACAACTTAGCAAAATATAAAATATATAAGCTATGCAAAAATAGATGGGAAGCATAACAGTTATAGCATTAAACACTTAAGCCCTAAATGCATCTACATGAAGGACCCCTAGGTTATAGTCTAGGCTCAACCACCTACTTCTCTATAACCAAAGGCTCTGATACCAATCTGTCACACCCCGCCAAGGTGGAAACGCGAGGCGTAACATCATGGATATCATCACAACACAATGGCGTCTATAAAGAGAATTCTACATGCAATAAATAAGCAAAGTATAGACACAAAGTGTCATAACAATACCCATAAAACTAATCCAAATCCAAAAGGCGTCTTTATTGATGAAACGAAAGTTCTCGCCAATAGAAAGACATGCAACAAGTATCCATAATTCAAACAATGCAATATTCAAGACATAAAAGCAATAAACTCCATGACATCCTATGGTCTCTTTTTAGCCACATCTCTCTTTTTAAACGTCAACATAATGTTGGTGAGAGTCATAGGTTTAAGACACGCCAATAACTCGCTTTGAAAATCACTGTAATGTTGGTGTGAGTCATTGGAGTTTACGACACTAATACAAGGATTTAAATCAATTACTGTAGATTAAAAAAAAATAAACCATTGCCAGAACAGTTAAGCTAGCAATTATCAGGCTAACAGGCAAACCGCACAACAAATAACTAGGACGGATACGTGTCCCATCGATCCAAATATATTTCACTATAAACCGGTAGGGAATCGTTTACCCCGATCCAACAAACTCTTACACTGGGTAGGAACGTTACCCCCGATCCCAAATATGTCACTTACGCACCTAAAAGTCTACAAGCTGGAACTTATACTCACCACGCAATTAAGAGGGAATTAGGGAATTCGTAGAAAATCAACGATGATAGAGTTATCTACCTCTACTCGATCCATTGAACTACTGCGTGATTTTAGTTATCACAATAGATCAATGGATTAAGTCGCGTGACTCAGATAGCCGTTCTCGCAAGCTTCCAACTCGATATAATGACTCACTACTTATTACAAGATGTACTCACCACCGCAGAATCAAAATCGAGAAGTATATTATAACCATACATACAACGCATAATGATCATATATGTAATGTCTCACAAAATGAATTTGAGTGTAATATAGGTTACGTGACATAGGTAACATAATAGAGGTCTGAGAAAGATGACCCATAAGAGCCGGACTAAATGTCAATCAGTTATCCATCTCATGTCATCTATCTCATCATTAAATTCTAATCAGAATCACACAGAATTGAGTATTATTTCAACCCACCAATTAGATTTAAATAGGTAGAACCACTACCCTCCAACCGGAATCACATAGCAATGGGATAGGCGTACCCCTCCGCTCTAACCAACCACACAACAATAAAGCACACCACATATAATAACCACATAACTATTCATGCCTCAAGTAAAAGTAATCACAGCAATTAAAAAATTTCAAACCACAAGCATCATTTCCACCCAAATAAATCATAAGAAAAGGGGGGCTATGAAACTCACTTGGTGCTAAAGCAATTCCCAAAATCCTCACACAAAGCTAAACAATAAAATAACACGTGTTACACGCTACTAAGCCAAAAGCTTAAGCACATGTAACAATCATATGATGGATGTCTAAGGTATTTATTTACCCTCATGGGTCACCCCGACACCATGCCCAACATTTACCAATTCGTTTACACACTTTTTCAATGTTTAACAATTTACCCGAAAACGCAGAATTTGAGTGTCACTTTACCATTTTCTAAACTACACCTACTGACCTTTATAAATTTTAACAAAAATCACCGGTTCAATATCATGAGTTTACTATCTTCGTGATTTTTCTACTAATTTATTTCCCCTCTTAAATGCCCCAAATAAAATTAAACTTTTAACTACTCAGTTTCGGATCTGAACGAACACTAAAATGTTTATACCTAAAAACCATACTTAGCCTCTAAATCAGAAGCTCTCCTTTAGGTGATCTTTAATAGACACATAGAACTAAACTCCTGTTGGTTGGCTAATTCTAATTCAAATTTTAAGTGGGGGTTTTACACCTCATAATCTGACCTAAATCTGACCCGAATTTACTGCTTTGACAACTTTTCTCGTAATCAACATTTGAATGACTTCCCAACCTTAAAAACTTTCAAGGCTGTTTGTTCTGGAAACTAGACTCTCTGAGCTACATCATAGACACTGGAAACCTGACAAAAGCTATTACCATCATCGAGATAACAGCTGAACAACACAGCCCTAAATTCTGCCCTAATCTAAATCATGTTCTAACGAGATCTAAACCCTAACGAATACACCCATATGATCCTAATTAAACCCTAATCATTGTAATATGATTAAACATCATTAATTTACAGATTTAATGAAACCCTAATTATCCATCTTAATAATTGTTACATGAATTAATGATTAATAATTAACAAAGATAAATTAATACTCACCTTAGAACTTGTTTTCTTCACAAAAAGCAAAACCCTAATTTTTTTCTCCTCTTTTCTCTTTGGTCGACCGGTTCTCACAAGGGGGAGGGTTTAGGGATTTTATTTTGTATTTATAGGCCTCAATATAAATCCTAGATAATTCCTAATTAGAATTTGTTTCCAATTACAACTCTTTTTTTTCTTTTCCTTTTCTTTTTCCCCAAAACCGGCCGAATGGCCCTTTATATATATATATATTTTATTTTATTTTTAATTAACTAATTACTTGTATTACCTTAATTTTCTACAAAAACCTAAGCTTATTTGCGCATACCTTTTTGCATAAACGCACTTTACTAAACCTTTAAAAATAAATAACTTTTCATTTTTATTAAACCTAACTTTCCAAAAATAGAAATTTCATTTCTTTCTTATTCTAACCACTAACACCTATTCATACCTAACATTACTAACACATAAATACGTATACATAATAATACTTACACGATAAATTACTAAAACGCTCAAATCACGAAATCATTTCCTTGTCACCAAAAGTGAACGAAATTAACTCCACAAAATCCAACACAAATCCAATCCCAATGAGACGATCACGCTCAATGGATTGATTACCAAATCTTACATATCCCACATAAACACATATAAACACGTATAAACACAAATAACACATAACCCATATATTGCAACAGATACATAAGTCAACACTAATAGTTTGACTAACCTGCTCAAGTCATGGTTGTCACAATTGGTTAAACATATAACTCGGATCTAAGTATTTTGTAAGCAAAGTTTTAAAAGTTAAGACGAACTTGTAAACTATTCAACCCCCCCTTCTAGTTTCCACACAAAGGATGCAAAAGTAATCTTATTTGTCCTTGTGTCTTTATCAAGAAAAGTAAAATTGGGTTCTGTGAAGTTCAGAGATTAAAGAGAAAAATTAAAAACAAAATGAGAGGGAAAATGAATTGTGTATTAAAACCACTTAAAATGTAACTGAATTACAAACTATATAAAGACAAAAATGTAACAAAATATTTATAGAAATAGTCCCTGAAGACTCTAACTATTTACTTCTAACCCCTTTCTTTTGTACACTCCCCTTAAAGTTGTAAGATGATAGCTTTTGAAACTCCTAACATGGACAAAAGTTTAGTGTGTTGATCAACAGAAACCACTTTAGTAAACACATCTACAAGCTGAGATTTTGTATGAACATAGGAAGGTTTTATGATTCCAGTTTTAAGTTGATCTCTTACATAGTGGCAGTCAACTTCTATGTGCTTGGTTCTAGCATGAAAAATAGGATTCGCAACTATGTACAATGCTGCTTGATTACCACAAAATGGATCTACTGGCTCCAAATTCTTGATACCAAGATCTTTCAGTAAACTGACAAACCAAGTGACTTCATAACAAGTCAAGGCCATGGCCCTATATTCTGCTTCTACTAAGGATCTTGAGATAACAACTTGTTTTTTGACTTCCAATTGATTGGAGAATCTCCTAAAAGAATGCAATATCCAGTTGTTGATCTTCTTGTCATTAGACAACTTGCCCAATCTGAGTCACAATAAGCTTTTAACTGTACTACAGAATCATTAGCTAATAAAATTCCTTGACCTGGTGAGTTCAGCAAATACCTCAAGACATGTTTTACTTCTTGCATATGAACTGAGGTAGGAGACTGCATAAATTGACTTAAAAGCTTAACAGTGTAGCAAATATTAGGTCTAGTGATAGTGAGGTATATATGTTTTCCAATTGCCCTTCTATATACTTCAGGATCAGACAAAGGAGTACCAACATCAGCTTGTAACTTTAGATTATGATCCATTAGCAATTGTAAGGTTTGTTATTTAGAACTCTCCTTTCTTTAAGAAGCTCTCTGGTATATTTATGTTGTGAAATGAAAATTCCTTAAGATGTTTTGCATACTTATAGGCCTAAAAAATAGTTCAACTCTCCTAAATCTTTCATGTGAAACACTGAGCTCAACTGTGTCTTAATTTTTGAGATTTGAGATTGATCATTTCCAGTGATTAATAAATAATCCACATAAACTAGCATAGTTGTGATACTTGAACCTTTTTTCTTTACAAACAGAGAATCGTCAGTTTTAGATTGAGTGAAACCAAACTCAGTCAAGGCATTTGACAGTTTAGAAAACCATTGTCTTGGTGCTTGTTTAAGGCCATCGACATATTTTCTCAACATACAAACCATAGTTGAGTCAAGTGATTTAACAGTTGAAACCTTCTGACCTTTACCAATATAACCTAGAGGAGGCTTAATATACACTTCTTCCATCAAATCACCATGAAGAAAAGCATTAGAGACATCCATTTAGCATGTATCCCAACCTTTTAGAGCATCAACTGCTAAAAAGGACCTTAGAGTAACAATTTTTGCAACTGGAGCAAAGGTCTCTTGATAGTCAACACCATGCCTTTGATTATTACCATTTACAACCAATCTTGCCTTCTTTCTTTCCACATTTCCATCAGCCTTAAGTTTTGTTTTGTAAATCCAATATGACCCAATTACTTTCTTTCCAACATGTAGAGTAGTTAATTCCCAAGTGCCATTATCATCTAAAGCTTTAAGTTCTAAATCCATTGCAACACACCATTCTTGATCTAAAACAACTTCTTTAAAACTCACAGGATCCTATTGAGACAATAATGCAGTAACAAAATCCTAGAATACTAGAAAAAGGGGTGTTTGGGATACTTGATTAGCTCTTGGTGTATGGGTCAAAACAAAATCTTTGAGCTTATTTGGCACAACAGTTGTTCTAGTGGACTTCCTTGTTGGTAGAGGAAGAAAATTAGATGAATTTAACTGAGGTGGTTAAGTTCAGAAATATTAGTTGGTGTTTGTATTGGTTCAGGTATTTGTGTTTGGATATTTAAAGTAGGTGAAGTGTCAAAAGAAACATCATCATAAGTACTTTCTGAAGTGAATTGACAAGGAAATGTTGTAGGAAGATGTTGTATGAACTATTGTATACTGTTTGATGAATAAGGAAATATTGTTTCGTTAAAAATAGCATCTCTTGATACAAAAGTAGAATGAGTTGTAAGATTATAAAACTTGTAGCCCTTTTGATTAGAAGGATAGCCCAAAAATACACAAGGAACGCCTCTTGGATCAAATTTATCAGTAGTTCTAGAAGGATTACTCACTACTGCCAAGCATCCAAATACTCTTAAATGATCATAAACTGGTTTCTTCTTCAATGGAACTTGATAAGGAGTCTTATTACCAATAACAGAAGAAGGAATTCTATTTATTAGATAAGTAGCAGTTGTGATACAATCTCCCCAAAACTTTTAAGGCAATTTAGAGTGAAATCTAAAAGCTCTTGCAGTGTCTATAATATGTCTATGCTTTCTTTCAACTCTATCATTCTGCTGGGGTCTATCCACATAAGAGGTTTGATGAACAATGCCTAGACTTTCTAAGTAAGGACCACATTGTCCTTTAACAAACTCCAAGGCATTGTCTGATCTCACAATTTTAACTTGTTTCTCAAATTGAGTAGCCACAAACTTAATAAAAGACTTGAGTGCCATAAAAGCATCAGTTTTTTGTTCCAACAAGTACACCCAAGTACCTCTACTACAATCATCAACTATTGTCAAAAAATATCTAAACTTCCCATTTGTTGGTACTTTATAAGGACCCCATATGTCTATGTGTACAAGCTCAAAAATAGTAGTACTATGAGATTCACTCAAAGAATAAGGAAGGTTGGTAAATTTGGCTATAGGACAAGACAAACACTTATCAAAACTTGATTTATTCAAAGATATAGGCAAGTCATGTATATGTTTCAGCTTTGCATCAGAAACATGCCCTAATCTATAATGCCACAAACCATATTTGTCATTTACACATTTATTTCCTAAAGCAGACAAAGAAAATTTCTATAAAGAAGTTTTAACTAAGTTTGAAAATACACTATCAACCTTATCAGCAGGAACATTGATAAGATGATACATCCCCCCTTCAGTCTACCCAGTCATGTTAGTTGTCAAGTCCTGAACAACACGGAAGGTTGGATAAAATGAAACCATACATTGACTGTCCTGAGTCAATTTTGGCACAGACAACAAACTAAACTTAAAAGATGGGACAACCAACACATCTTTTAAAACACTGCCATTACTCAATTTCACTTTGCCTACATGTGAAATGACAGAACTATCTCCATTTGTCAGCTTTATTTGTGGCTTAATTTTTAACTGATATGGGTCAAAAATACTATCTTTTTTTGGTGTCATGTGATCAGAAGCACCAGAATCATAACTCCACCCCACTAATATTTCTAAAAATTCCAAATTACTACTAAGACAAGCAATACCTGCTACAAACTGATGTTGATCAAGTTCTTCTTCTGCACATAATGAATTCATTTGTTGCATACTTTTCAATAACTATTCAAACTGCTGGGGAGTGAAACTGATGTTGCTACTCTCCACATGAGCAGCAGTTCTGATAACGCCCAAATTATACATGTTTTCTAGGACATTATTTCTATATATTTTATCATTTCTTATGAACTTTTGATACTTAAAAGCTTAAAATTGCTTGCAGGTTCACTAGAAGACATTTTGAAGATAGATACAACAAAATCAGACACGTACATGTTAAAGAACACATCATTCAAGAAAAGATCAATAATCTAGCTCTATGTGCCAAATGTTCGTCGCACTTGCCATTTGTGCGCCGCACTTTCCTTTAAGTCAAAGACAGTCAACATGGCATTAACTCAACAAGTACGCCGCATAATTTCCTTTGTGCGCCGCACTTCCCATATGAAATAAAGCATTTATGAAGACTTTAATGCTGTTGCATTTACACTCTAAGTGCGCCGCACATATTATCTTGTGCGCCGCACTTCATCAATAAACATTTAATGATAGTGCATTTAATCACCAAGTGCGCAACACAACTTTTGGTGTGCGCCACACTTTTCACCCAAAATCAGCCTATAAATAGAGAACGAATTTTCACTCTTAATATTTACTCCCATTCCCAAAACACATCTACACAGATCCCCCCTCTTATCCCTCATCCATATAAACACCAAAAACACTACTCCCTTTGAAGAATAAAGATCTAACGATCAAGAACGAAGACGGTTATCAACTTAGTTATTGAAATAATGGAAGTCTATGTTAAATCTACTTTTGTTATGAACACTTTAGCCATGAGAGGCTAAATCCCTCATGACTATTCGGTGATGTTATGATAATGAATAAGCGTTTGGTATGATCATGATCTCTTTAATCTCAAGCTTATGTTGCAATCCTATTATATCTTATCTTGTCCATATTTGCTTATTAACTTAAATTATATAGTCATATTGGTATCGGTCGAGTGACCCGGTATGATCTATGTGGTTTTAAAGATTTGTCTATGATCTTTATCGTTTGTGCCAAGGAATCCACTTTCGTAAATTGATAAACAAATAAGCTTTGATATATTAGTAACTGGATTATTTGAGTGACACATTTGGTCTAGTTAACTAAATATAAGTCTTGAGTTAATTAAGTTAGTTTGTGAAAACGTTTTCTGACGAGAAAATACTTTTTATAAATTAAGGTTTCATCCGAGGTCTAATCATTTCCAACGCTTATAAATTATTTTCAACTATCCGAGTAGTCATCTTTATTACTATTGGTAAAACAAAAGGTTATTTTCAAGTTAAAGTTTATTTCTTTCTGATTATCTAAACACTACTCAAATCTCTATGGACGACCTGGTCTTACCTAAAAAGATTATACTACATACGTGGGTTATACTTTTACTCGTGTGTTTCACTATAATAAAAATTGGTATTTTCAGTCATTATAAATTTAAAGCTTTTGAAACACATCAAAGTTTTTGGCGCCGTTGCTGGGGATTTTTTAACTGACCCTTAACGATTTCTCTCTTGGATGCATACACGTGCTTCTAATTATGAACTTGTTGAACCATTACCTGAACCTGAATGTACTCTGAATCGAAGACTTCGTCGACGAAACAAAAGAGTTCCTTACGATCAAAGAAATAATCCACCACAAAATCTAAGAAGTGTCTACCAGCCAATTCTTAACATCAATTACTTCCGTCACTTTCTTGATATTATTCAAAACTACGATCCAATGGATGATGAACCCATGTGGGCTGCCGACCGTGTTGTCGCTCTGACTCCTAGTTCCGCAATCACTATTCCCAAAACCACAAATGAATTTGCTATTAAAGGTAACCACTTGACTCTTGTCAAAGGAAACCAATTTGATGGTAGAACCAAAACCGATCCTCACAAACACATTCACAAATTTCTCGAAATCTGCGATATGTTTAAATACAGAGATACTGAAAATGAAGCCGTCCGCCTGATGATGTTTCCCCTATCACTAACTGGAGAAGCAAAAACATGGCTAGACGAACTCAACAAAGGAGCTATCAAAACTTAGGATGAACTTCAAACCGCTTTCATTAGCTGATTCTTTCCCCCAGCTCTTTTCGACTGACTCCTCAAAGAAATCCGAGCTTTCTATCAACATGAAAACGAATCTCTAACCGATGCTTGGCTTCATATGAAGGAAATGCTCTAAAACTGCCATGGTCACAATCTGTCCAAAGGCAATATTATAAAAATCTTCTATCATAGTCTAAGCGAGATAACCCAAGAAGTTCTGAATGTCGCTGCTGGTGGTATTTTCCTCTATAAAACACCTAATCAAGCTTATCAGGTTTAGAAGACAAAGTCTTACTCAAACTCGACTGGGCTAAAAATCAAAAAACCAAATCATCTCTTAAGAAAACCGTTCCTTTCGTTGATGAAGGTAGCAGTAACTCTGATACTAACAAAATTATGGCCTGAATGGATGCCATGACTCTAAAAATGGATGCTCAGTACAAAGAACTCCAATCTAATGCTAAAAAAGCAAAACATGATCTTGATGAAGATGACATACCGATGTCTCATGAAGAAGAAGCAAAATTCATGCAAACTTTCCGTAAGACCTGTTTTTACAATGATTACCGCGACCGAGATTCAAATCGCGATAATTGGAGTTCAAACAAACGGAGTAGTTACAACCGAGACAACTACCGATCTAACACCGATGATAAATCCTATGACCTTCAAAAACAATTCAACGATTTCATGAAGTCTCAACAATCAACCAACGCTTTTGTCAAAGAAACATTCATGGATCTCAAAACCCAACTCGAAACCATAGCCAAAAATCATCAAGCTTCAATCCAGAACCTGGAAACTAAGTTTGACAGACTCGCTGACAAGCAATCTGGTCGGCCTTCTGGTTCTCTTCCAAGTAACACTCAACCAAACCCAAAAGGTCATAATTCCAAAACCTATCAACCACCGCAAGCTCACAATGAGCATGTAAATGTCGTGTTCACAAGAAGTGGTAAATCCTATAACCCACCAGTTAACCTAAATGATCAACAAGACAATTCTGAAACTCTTATCAATTTCGATAGCGATGATGAAGATGACGAACCTACACCAAAACCAAAAATTCAAACTTAAAAACCAGCCAAAGTGTGGAGATCGTTATAGCCCATCTAGGATCATTTTACAGATAATATAAATATGCACAGCGGAATAATAAGAACAATATATTATCAAACAAGGTTTTTATTCATACGTTTCTACCTTGCCCCAATTCTATAACTTGGAGCTACTAATTAATAAACTATCTACTAACTATTGTGTACACACACCTTTTACTAGACGACTCTTATTGAGAGAACACGTTTTTGGATGATTTTCACCAGACGCCTAATACCCTTTATATATAAGGTTTATAAGACTTACACAAGAAGATAAGTATAAGACAAATAAATCATTTAAATATTAAATTTGATCTTCTGATATATTCTATCTTCATAAGGAGATCTTCTAGAATCTTCAAAATCTTCCATCTTTTGAACAATTCTAGCTTTGTGTTTAAGTCCTTTTGTTTCATTCTTTTATTCACTTTGTCTTATCAAATCAAGAATCCCAACATAAAGAAACTCCGTTACCTAAGCCATACAAACCAAAAATCTCGTATACTCAACGACTCAGGAAAGAGAAAATTGTTGGGAATAAAAGGATTCTTAACTGTTAGTACTGCTGGTTCAAGTTACAACTACTAGTTGTAGTTACTACTGCTGCTCAAGATCAAGGAAAATATTCAAAGTCATTACTACTGCTAGAGTAATATTAGTAATGCCAGTACAATTGTTACTACTGCTAGAAGAGTTTTTGATGTTAGACTTAGTTAGTATTGTTAGTCTGTTTTAGTATTACTAAAGTGATATGTATGAGATATTTTAGGAAAAGATATGTATGAGTAAAAAATGCGTTGTAAGCCCATTAGGGTTCCTTGGTGTATAAAAGGAGACCCTAGGGCATGTAGTT
>BQNB010067165.1:17437-34295 GCA_026074375.1 Tanacetum coccineum | reverse complement strand
TGTAATATGAGGATTGATATGATAATTGCTATGTTAACAAAGCCCGTCACAGTTCTGTTTACATAGAATTATGTGTGGATCTAAGTATTACAAGTCTTGTATGGGCGGGACTTGTACTAGGAGGATTTATATGATAATTGCTATGTTGACTGGTTCTTCAAGACTTTTACCTTATTTACTTTAACCGAGTACTCGTTAACGATCTTGAAAAAAAAAACTATGTGATTTCCCCGATAGTTTTACTCTTCGTCTCCGAAGACGAGTTTCAAGCACCTGTCCCATACTCATTAGGGCACCTGCATCGATATGTCATTCACCACCTTAAAAACCTTGTGTGTACGCGTGTTGCATTAGAAATTATTAAGTAGGATGATTTATAATCTCCTTATTTAAAAGGATTGGGACGCCTTTTCGGTTAAATAAAGAAATTGTAAATCACCGAACCATAAATTTATCATTTCTTACTTACATAAATTTGGACGCTTCTTTATGTAAATAATAAATTATAAATGAGTGGGCTTAATGGTATCCAATGTGAGACGAGTAAGAACATGAACTCGATAATCACCGGAATTCGTTATAAAGGTCTAGAAACACAATCGTGTCTTAATACTCAGCAGAATCTTAAAGCCTCACTTGGAACTACCTTATCATATTCTTAAGTTATTACTTTTGCCATTGCAAGTACTTGCAATCACGAACTGTCTGTGAAGCTAACAGACTGATTGCAATATCCCGTCACCATTTGTTATAGTATTGACGTTATGGTCGCTACTGTTGGGTCCTGGAGCGGTCCCGACTGATACAACTTTATCCAATAAGTAATGCAACTCCCCTTAAACGAGATAAACACCTATCGACGAAACAGATAGTTGGACTATCCATTTCGGGCCACTAGTAAGAAGACTTAGGTCGCGATACATCCTAGTACTGCCAAGAACTGGCAGTTGAGCGTGCTTGAGTGAGAGTAGCACCGGTTTGGGTGAATGTATAAAGAGAAATGGGGGAGTTTATTTTTGTGTTTTACACCTTAGGAATGTGTTTTGTATGTTTTTCTTACTAGTTAAGCCTTTATATAGGGTTTAACTAAGGTTAAGAAACTCTAGTTAAGTTAACTAGGGTTAAGTTAAAGAAAAATATCTAAAAGATATTTTAGATAAATATCTAATAAATATCTAATAAATATCTTATAAATATCTAATAAATATCTTGTAAATATCTTGTTAATTAAACGCGAGCTATGACCAAGGTTGAGGAACAAAGATGACACGGCAACTGAAACAACACCAAAGGGAAAATCAATTGAGGCAGATGCAGCTGAACTACCAAAGTTGAAGAAACAATGAAGGAAGAGGAAAGTGGCAGAGCCAAGTGCAGCTGAACCACCATTTAGGATTTATCACAAGAACAGAGGAAGATCTGAGAGGATCTTCAACCAGAAGATGAAGAAAACAGGTTTTGGCCCAAATGGTGAAGGGTCTACATCAGACAAGGCATTCTCACTTTAGGGTGAAGTATCTATTTTATAATGGTTCTGTAAGACAATATCATGTCGAGACACAAAACATCTTGTCTTTTGTTATGATTGTATGTGCAACATGTGATGGCATGTGATATTTTATGGTACCAAAAACATGGGTCTTGTCCCCCACATGCTTGAACTTTATTTGTTTGCCCAATGAAATTAGACTTTCATAGTCTCTTGTATTTGGTTCTTTGTGCTTGCTTTAAGTCTTTACATCAGAATTTTACTTCTAGGTTGTGGTTTAAGTCTTAACAGCATCAGTTTATACAGCATAATGGTTCTTTTTTGCTTTTGTGGTTCAATATGTTTGTGCTTTTTGTTGTGCTTAATGGTGATTTTTTGTTTAATGTAACTTTTTTTTGGAAAATTCAAAACTTCAGTTTCTTGTTAAGTCATACTTGCATAATTAATTGGTCATAAATCAACCTATACTACTACCAGAAGAAATACAAGAAGGTGTACTAGAAATAAGGTTCATTGAAACATCAATTTCTTACAGCAAACAAATACATCATTCTTACATCAACCCATACTACTACCATAATTACCAGCATCTAACTACCACTGCTACTACATTTACTTTATTGCCAACACTACAACAAGCATTATCACCAGAAAATAACATGTTGACTTCCAAAAAGTCAAACGGGTAAGACCATGATTGACATCTTGTTGTAAATGCCTAATCCTTTCTTCACGGATCATTTCATTTTCTAGAAAATGCCTTTGATTAGGATTCAGCTGATAATACATCTCATTCAATTGAAGCCTATACCAATCCGATTCAAGTTCTTCATCAAACCAATCTCATAGCCCACATTTCTTCGTAGCATTTGATTTCTGAAACATAAAGGTTTAGGTTAAATAAGCTTTCATAACACAAACCCAAACACATAATAGTACAAACACTTACATTTTGATTTTGACAAACAATAAAGCGCCTAGCAGGGTTGGTGGGTTTCCTAGATGTTAAAACCCTACCCGGAAGATCACATTGACAAAGCTGGTGGTTTGAGACTTGAAAGGAGGAGGATGAAGATGAAGCCATTGGTGAATTGAATTTAGGGTTAAAACCCTAATTATACGTTGTTTATATAAGGTGGGTAATGGGACAAATGGGTTATTATAACTCGGGTAATTTTAGCCGTTGGGAGAAACGGGTTACAAGCCCAAATGGTGAGGTGGAAAAGTCAACGATAGTCAACGCCAAGTGGAAAAAAATGACTTGGAAATTAGGATAATTATATGTGTAATATTTACCGGTACAAACAAGTTGGGAAGGTAAGAATGATATTTAAAGGACCATCTTGGTAAGATGTGGAAAATTTTGAAAGTACGTTAGTAATTAATGACTTTAACTAAATTGACATTTTATTGACTAGATCAACTTATTTTTCATGGAGTTAAACTCGATAAGCGTGTGAAATGCTTAACCGTGAACCGAACCGCGGGTACCCGTTCATTTCGGGTAACCGCAAGTCTGGTTACCCGCCTAGTACGATTCGGTTACGGGTAGTAAAATAAATTACTCGCCCCGCGACAGATAGTTCAAATGATCCAACTAACCAAACCGAACCGCCCCGTGAACACCCCTAAACACAACCTATACAACAAAACTAAGAAAATAAGTCGTAAGACCTAGATATCCAAACATCTCAGTTAGCCGATTTAGACACAAGGCAGACATCGATCCACATCCGAGATAGCCTTTGAATAGCCGGAAAAATATCTTCCTCTTTTATCTTCGAGGAAGAATCCGTCGAAGCGTTCACGATCCTATTCCTCGACTTCCATATCGCTCATAAAGATATTTGGAAAACACCATGAAGGATCTTACCAGGGCCGTCTCGTGGATTTTGGAGGTCCTGTGCCGTAAGCAACAAGTAGACCCTTTTAATGGGCTAAATTTTGTGCAAGTGTAAATTTTTACATTACTCTTACGCATAACCATCTCGTGAATATTGAGGCCGGGGCTATGAGGTATTTAATCGCAAAACTTTTACAATAAAATCCCTTGAGCTTGATTTAAGCACACATTATTTTAGAGATTTATAAACGTAAAAATAGCAAATTGTGCATTTTTACTTAGAGACATACTGCGTTTTTTTTCTTTTTAGAATAAACTGTTTGATTAAAAAGTATTTATATTTAAACAAAATATGTGGAGTGCAAAATATTAATATCACTATGAGGTCATGTTTGTACTATGATGATGTATTTTAAAATAAAAAATAAGCATTTTTGGAAGTGCAACACTTTTTGTAAAATAAGGTTCACGTATTCATTGATTGGGTTTGGGTTTATCAAGTATATAAAGTGAAAGGGGTTAGAGTCAAACTTTACATATTAATAGGGTCATAACGTGAAGAGAAAAAAAATCTATTGTGGCCTACTTATAACAATTACTATGTCATCTTCCTCGTATAAGCCATTAAAGCATAACCCAAGCTTTGTTTTTTTACACATTCTGTCGTAGTTCCTGAGCATATAGATAGTATATTTTTCATCAGAAACACCATATAATATACTTAAATCATCCCAAACTTAGATTTGTAAATCTTTACATTTCAGAAATTTGAGGCCCCAAAAAATCGGAGGCCTTGTGCGGTTGAGCATCCTGCACATGCTCAAATCCGACCATCGATCTTACCCATCTTCGCATTTCCAGCCGGGCCAATGTTACGTGTAGAAATATCCAAAATCGAGAAGGACCGAAAAGCCACTAGACTCGCTAAATTCCACCAACACTACACTTTTCTACAAATGGGAAGGACGACTGGGCAATTAATAGCACAATGGTTTAAGTCTTCAATGACACTTTCACACAAAGGGCAAGTCGAGGACTCCAACATAATTCCGCGAGATGAAAGATTAGCATGAGTAGGCAATCTATTTAAGGATGCCCTCCAAACCAGATATTTACCTTTCGAGGAATCAAAGAATTCCATAGATGATTATTGCTGACACTAAAATTAGCGAGGAGGAGATTTGAATCCTTTTGGAAAGGATGTAAACTTTGAAAGTACCTATCCGTCCAACGCCCACTTCCAAACATCATGTCCTCCACATAAAGGTTTAGGCTGCCAACGAAAGAGAAGAGAGACTCAAGATCATTGTTTGCTCTTCCTCGCAGAGGAAAACGCCATGCCTACTTACAGCCTTATTCGTTATTATTTAAACACCAACGCTCACTTATAGGGCAATCCTTATGAGAACCGCAGTCGAAAAGTCTAAGAAAAGCTTCCATGAGACGAACCCCATTACAACATCGCTGAACTTTCCAAAAAAAAGTATCCAAACCATTATTAACGTTCCTAACAAAAGAGCTTTTAAAGTCAGCATCAATATAGCCAATAGACTTAGTGGCACTGATAATTTTAGGCCATATACCTCTCGTCCCGATCTGGTTAACATCCAAATTAAAACCTGTTGGATTATGGTAGTTGGATACGATCCTATGCAACTAGAAATGTGTGAGCCTATTGGGGGCACACACGTTAAACACTTAGAGTGCGTTGAATACTTCACGTAACGTTTCTAATTGTAAACCAAAAGGACTTAAAACGCCAAGACGTGAATTCTATGGACCCTTGTGACTAAGGCCGGCCATAGAGATTCATTGTGAATGTCTAGGTGCGTTTTATGAAGGATAAGAATTGAGGAGGTGTCATGATAAGTCTTTACTTGTATAAGATAAGAATTAGTGTCATGATAAGACTTTACTTGTGTAACCAAATCTTATCATGAGTTAAAAGGGAATGAGGCTATAAGTACCCCAACCCTTTTGCTCATACACGCATGATACAACCTCCAAAAACTCAGTGAAATTATTCCTTCCCTTCTTTTCATTAAAACCAGCCGAATAAACATAAACCCAATTAGGGTTCTTGATTTTCGGTTTCTGCTCAAATTCGGTAGACCCTTTTTAGGGTTTTTCGAGTGTGATTCGATCCCACACATTCTATAGCAGATTTAATACATTGGTTTACTTGTTCTCAAAGTGTGACAACAACTAGAATCGTTTAGGGTTTGTTCTAATTGATTTTCGGTTGAATCTGGGCTATTTCGGTTCAACCGAATTCGGTGAAACCCTAATTCCTTCTTCCTGATTTTCAGTGCAAATAACAAGGGTGTTTAGAGGTACTTTATTCAGGGGTATTCGGCATACAAAGGTTGTATTGGGTACACGTGAAGTAGGACTAGCATCCGGGCGTGCTTGTTAGACGTGTTTGTGTGAGCACTCGTAGATGTGACCATTTAGTCGCTTTGTTTCATAACATTTGCTGTTGACTTCAAGGGTTAGTTTTCTATGTTCCCTTATTGTTTATTTATTATGTGTGTTAATCATATGCATCTTACTTGATCCATATCCGCTGCGTACTCGTAGTGTTAATGGTTAACAGTTATTTAAAATTCCAACAGTGGCATCACGAGCCAACTCGTTTGGTGTTTATATGGGTTGCACACATAATTAAACACGCTAGGGCTGCATGAAATCTTGTTTATTTATTGTTTTGTTGGAAAATTATGGCAATTAGATGCAATACTTGCCATAAATAATGAATAAACACCTAGAAGCAACACTAATTATTACATGATAAAAAAGAAGAATAGATTAAAAATTAAATGTTAATTAAGCTGCCATGTTATTCTATTCTTGTTTTATCTCGGCCTTAAGACTCACGCAATCATGCTATATGATGGATGTGGCGATCTAGGTACTTTAGCAGAAAACCTAGTGAGAGTCTTTTGGTTCTCCAGTTGGGGAAGACT
This sequence comes from Tanacetum coccineum, assembly GCA_026074375.1. Lineage (NCBI taxonomy): Eukaryota > Viridiplantae > Streptophyta > Magnoliopsida > Asterales > Asteraceae > Tanacetum > Tanacetum coccineum. The sequence continues at coordinate 27,997 of BQNB010067165.1, read as the reverse complement.
CTTTTGAGAACTCGAGGCATTATATGATTACTGCTTTCTTTATAAGAGTTTGTCTTCAATTTTACTCTAATTTTCTGTCTGTTTTAATTGCTTATATGTGATATGCCTTGTGTCTAGTCAATATTTGCAAAATAGACTTTATGAAACTTTTTAAAACGGACTTATACTTATAGAGAAATTTGGATTGAACATGTCTAGTATTAAGCATACTCCTTGTGACTTGTTATGTGTTATTTGCGAAATCGGGGTTTTTGGACAAATTTAATACGGACATTAAAACTATGAAATTTGATTTCTTGTGAAGCTTTAGTTTTTTTATATGCGCAGTATGGGGTTGAATTGATCTTTAATTTTCTCCCGCCCCACTACATGCTACGGCATATGAGGGAATTATTAGAATTACTTGTGTCTTCGGATACATGTAGGAGTACAATATAGGGTTTGATCAATTTGTAATCCCACCATATTGGCAACAATAAAACTAATGTTAACAAAGGAGTTTTTTTTACATACAATAGCATAATTAGTCAATTAGAAATACGACTCACCCATTGTTGGACAAACTATAAGAGAAGTTTAAGGCGGGTGTAGCTACGACACCCCAAAAGAAGTCAGGTTTTTAATAAGCTTCGCGCTGACCTGTTTCTTCGCTTCTTTGTGCGTCCAAAATGGAGCTACCGAGAACATTTGACAAAATGATGAATATACCAAAAAGGTTAACAAAATGTTTTCTTAACTTTGTACTACAAGTTGTTTTGCATGCTTCTTGTACACGTTTTTAGTCACATATTTTGTAAAATTTATGTGTATACCTCCATGTGAAGTTTTAAGTCTATGCCAGCCAAATGAAGAACACATGCATTTGGATTGACTTCTCTGGTCAGACCTTAGGGCCTTTCCAACCCATGACCAATTTTTTCCATTGGTCAGACCTTTGTCAATTTTCGCACGTTCTCTTTTGGTCGACTTAAATCGAGTTACCTGGTCAGACCTCGGACCCGAGGCGTAAGATGAGACGAAACATGTACATGACCTTACTATATGAGTTACTAAAGTCATGTGTCTCATAAATCTAAGAGTTGCACTAACAATGCAATTAACGCTCGTCGCTTACCTCTTGCCCTACTTGTTTACACACTGGTTAGACCTCTCGTAATAAGTGGGAGGTCAAGTTGGATCTTAGTCTTATTAGTAATTAATCGGGTAGTTAATTCTTTTAAGAATTTAATTATCGAAAATACTAAACTAAACTTTCTATGTTCTGGTTAATTGTGTTATTGCAACATAATTCGTATACGCGACTTTGTTTTTCTTAAAAGACAAACATAGTCTTTTTTCCTGGTAAGAAAGAGTGAGACTTACTCCTATCTCTTCTCATTGATTGACAAGAATAAGATAGGGTTATAATTGAAGTTTTTCCTCAATTATACTTAAACTCACCTTTAATCTTTCATTACCCTTTTCCGGTTCTGAAATCTTTGAAAGATAAAACATTTGTGTAACTAGAGAACATTGTGTCTTTAGCTACTAAATAATGATATCTTGCACTTGTCACGGTGTATGAGTTTAAACCGTAATGAGTAAAGAAAATTGCTAGCAGGTCTTCTAGGTAAATTTTCTTTCTAGGTAAATTTTCTTGGACTCGATTCATTCCTTATGGTGCTAAACACCCTTGTGGTTAGACAGACAGATTAAGAAGGAAATGCATGCTAAATATTCAAGTTAATGAATACATTATAGCATGTACTTGGTTGTAAAATATTGTGTATTCAATTTGGCTTGACCCAATTGACAAGTATTTGATCCATAGAGAATTAAGTTATCAAAGGAATTATGATTAAGTCTCACAATTCCAATACTCATAAAATACCACACTATCATGGTATGTCTAATGTGTTGAAACAAACTATATTCGTATTGTTTGATTTCTGATAATTATAATTGCTCTACTTCCAAAATCTATCAAGGTTAGAAATTTGCGTGTGTCATGGATACGCTCAATATAGTTCAAACCTAGAAGATATTCAAAACATTATCTATTAATGGATTGGGATGAATCCCATTATGTCTTGATTAAAGTTCTAAAATTTGTTAATATCTAATAAAGCATATTATTAACAAGCTAGAGATGAGAACTATAAAATGTATTTTGTCGTCCCAATTAAGAACAATTTATTGTTGCTTAAATACTTAGTATTTAGAAAATTATCTTTTCTTACAAAAGTAAGTGGAAGCATCTATAAATCTTGAAGATATTCAAGAACAAACTACATAACCTTCTGAATTCACTTGCTGATGTCATACTAAGGTTAAAATATGAAAATGTCGAACCAAAGTATAATGTAACTCTCATTCATAAATCCGTAAGGATGCCTCATCAATTGAGTGATATTTTTATATCAATGCTGAGGAATATTAGTTAAAGGGTCATAATAAACCTGTTAACTAATAAGATGAATTATCACATCTTGGATCTGATAAATATCTTAGAAATATGAATGAAAAGATGCAGTCCTTAAAAGATAAATCAATGTTGTAAGCTTGATTGATCTTTTACCAAACAGTTAAACTGAAAGGTTAATAATGAGTTTCTTTTAAAGAAAGACTCATAAGGACAAAATTGTATACACATTAATGCCTGACGGATGACAAGAGTTTTTAATCCTACTCAAGCAATTGACTATGATTAAATCTTTCTTTTCTACACGCATTAATTATATAAAGATCAGTAATTGTCATACATGTTTTCTTGAATCTGACATATGGAAAATTAAGGATCATAATTTTTTCCTTGATGATTACATTGCGAGGACGACGTGTAATCAAAAGGGTTACGAGTCTATATTTGTAATATGACAATTAAGTTTTATAACTCTTTTTTTTATGATTATATTTTGTAAAGACGGTGTGTAATCAAAAGGTTAGGAGTTTAAAATAATATTTATAAAGTATACAAGATAATAGAATCCAAGTGTGGATTGGATCATGCATCTAGGAGCTGAGATCTTAAGTTTAATCACAATATAATTTTTGATTAAATTAAGATAACTCCTGAGTAAGAACATCTGCATCAAGTGGGAGCATTAAGTTTTTCATTCCTTAAAATTCATTTGTTGTTAACAAATTGGACAGGTATCATTCATCTACGATATATTGTTAATCCTTGAGGTTGGAATGAAACTTCACTTGCGAATTTTAGGAAATTAAACAAACGACCTTGGAATGAATGTTTAATGAAATAGACATATGCGAAAATTAAGTCTAACACAATGCAATATATCATTGAAGCAAGTGTTAAATGATATGTTTCACTTAAGATAATTTAATACATGGATGGAAACCTAGTGTTTTTAACAAAGGATTCATCATGTATATCTTATATTGTGTATGAGACTGGTTGTTACTTTTGCACAAGAGCAAGATGAGCTAACAACAACAGTATCTAATTGAGAGTGATTTAGATGACTATTAAAACAGAAGTTTACGAATTATATAAGGCATAGTGTTGTTTGAGTACACATGATGCTAGAGAATAATCAATCCTAGTTAAAGTATGATTTCATCTTTTATGATAAATCTACTAACTAGATATACTCATCTTAGAGTATAGTTGCAATACACATTAAAGAATGAAAATACTTTACATTTTAAGAAACTGTAAAGATGATTGTCTGAGATAATTATCTGGGTGACTACAAATACCTCCTAAAGGGTTTTGAAAAGTTTACTGTTCGACATTTCCATACTATGATTCTTGCAATAGTATGCAAATATACATACGACACTCATCATAGCGTTCAAATTTTTCACAAATTTGTAAATTTGAAACAAGTATTCGGAAAGTTTACTCAGATAACTATTTAGCTTTCTAGCATAGAAAGAGTTGAGAATGTTGGATACATTGGACTTCAACTTGCTAATTTAGTTTTCATCATATCTGTTTTTAGTAATTGTTTGGATAATTGGGATGAGACAATTTATTAAAATTTCTGAATGAATGATAGATACGTGTATATTGTTATTTCATACATGATAATAATTGTTTATCTTTATGCATGTTTAATCCTTGAAATGATTTTATCATTATAAACATGTCCATTGTCGGTTAACAATATGGGAGTATTGTTACATAAGACAAATGTGAGTGTTGGTTATATTCTTGAATAATGGATGTTCCCCCCGCAAAACTCATCGTTGTTATTCACAAAGGGAATTCTTATTGACACCCCAAAACCTTCGAATATTTACTTTTGGACTCCTTATCATGAGATAAAATAACGAAAATGGTTAGTTAAGTCATCTAGTCTTTAGAATAACAAACATGTTCTAGTAAGTTGTGGATATCACTTTTTAATTCTAATCCAAAACACTAACTTAAAAATGGTAGTTATAAAGCATTTTGTAGTGATGTGAAGCAGCAATCACAACACTTGTGTTCACCAAGAATTTGTATCCTCCACTTGATGTGCAGTAATGATACATTGGATGCCTCTCTAGAATTAACCAATAACTATTTGGCCGCACCCAAGGGTAATGCAAGATATCTTTGATACATTTGGAATATCTGTATAATTAAGTTCTATAAAACGAGAATTCTAAATAGTTAAACTATAGTGAAAGGGTTTAGTATCATACTATGGTTTAACGGTATGTGAACAAAGGGATGATTATAGCAAGAGATACATAACCATGCTACTGAGAATGTTTATGAAACTTGATCTCAGACACTTCTAGTTTTAAAAACGAATGTGAGTGTTGCTAGACGTTTCCGTCGTTAGTATATGGGCAGTCTGCTACTCCAACTCCCAAGTGGGAGCTGTTGGATTATGGTAGTTGGATGCGTACACATACGACTAGAAGTGTGTCAGCCTGTTGGGGGCACACACATTAAACATTTTACGTTTGTTACTTCACGTGGCTTTCTAATTGTAAACCAAAGAACAAAAACGACTAGGACAAGAATCTATAGCTATCCTAAATGTATTAGAGCTGGATATAAGGTTCATTGTGAGTGTCTAGATACGTTTCTTGGAGATGAGGGTAAAGAGAGTTGTGATAAGACTAAACTTATAGTTTCCAAGTCTTATCACAATTAGGGGTTGGAGCTATAAAAGGATCTCATCCCTAGCTCATTTTTACGATATATAGATCCCTAATACTCTCAAAACACCTGCTACTCTTCTCCCTAAACAATAACAGCCAAATATCAAGCCCTAATTAGGGTTCTTGCATTTTCGGTCCTTTCTTTATACTTTCTGCCAAGTTCGGTTGATACAAAAGAATCAATTCTATTGTGATTTGATCCCAAGGCTTTTTTCAAAGGTGTAGAGTGATATTTGGGTTTACTAGTTTTCGTCAGGTGTGACAAGCGTTAGAAACAAGCTGGGATTATTTAGGTGATTTTTGGTGGTACTGTAGCAATTGAATTCGGTGAATATCCTAGGGAAGCATCCTGAATTTGGGTCCATTATACTAGGATGGTTTTTGGTTCCATATTCAGGTTGTTTTGATATACAAAGGTTGTATTGGGTACACGTGAAGTAGGACTAGCATCCGGGCGTGCTTGTTAGACGTGTTTGTGTGAGCACTCGTAGATGTGACCATTTAGTCGCTTTGTTTCATAACATTTGCTGTTGACTTCAAGGGTTAGTTTTCTATGTTCCCTTATTGTTTATTTATTATGTGTGTTAATCATATGCATCTTACTTGATCCATATCCGCTGCGTACCCGTAGTGTTAATGGTTAACAGTTATTTAAAATTCCAACAAAACCCCTATCTGCCCCGTAAGAAATCCTTAATAACAATGTTCCGCAACGCCTTATTCTCCTTAAGAAATCTCCACTTCCATTTCCCCAAAAGCCCTAGATTTTTTGAAGCCAGACATCACCAAATTTAGAGTCAAGAATGATAGTTTTACATTTCACCCAATATAACCCGCGATGAGACTCCTTAAAGCCAAAAAACGACATCTAATGGATTCTAGAATATTAATTACCTTTTGAGGGGCTTTGAAAAGCGAGAGGTAATAGACGGGGAAGACATCCATGAATAGACTTGATGAGGGTAAGCCTCCCGTCAATCCATAGAGCATTAGCTTTCCAACATGAAAGCTTGTCTCTGAAACGCTCAATAACCACGTTCTAACCATCACAATAGCGCATTCTCTTCCCCACCGGAAGGCCAAGGCAGATAAAAGGTAAAGAGTCATGAGCACAACCGAGCGAAGATGCCATAGATTCAACATCATAACACCGACACCAATAATTCTACTCTTGGATATGTTAACTTTAAGGCCCGAACCTAATTCAAAGCAGTTAAGAATATGGATAAGGTTTTTAGCATTCGATCTCGACCATTCCCCAAAAAAGAGAGCGTCATCGCATATTGCAAGAGAGAAACATTCACCTTACTTTCCGCAAGCGAGACACCCTTGAAAACACCGTTATTGCAAGCTTCAATAATGGAGATTTGCGAAGCCTCCACAACTAAAAGGAATAAAAGGGGTGAGATCGGGTCTCCTGGCGAAGGCCCTGCTCCATTTTGAACTCTTTCGAAGGCGATACATCAATCATAACCGAGATAGATGCCAACGGAAGACAAGAAAATATCCATGATATATATGTTTGAATGCAAATAACCAAGGGTCATTGACACAGCATTCCCTCAACGCAAGTCGCAAGCAAACATCAAATTCGGTAAAGATGAACTCTTTGAGAAAATGGCTTGGGTGTAATTTCGACTTTGAAAGTCACTCTGGCCGGTGAAAATCGCTTGGGAATGGTGTTTGGGAGAAGGGTCAGTTGACATCCTCGAATATATGAGACTAGAGATTTTGCAGTCGATTTTAACCTTTTGATTAGGAGTTTGAATGCAAATGAAAGGATTTTCATGTAAAGAAAAGAAAATCAAATTCAGGTTATATACGTCAAATGGATTGCTTTAACTTTTTACCTTTCAAAACAAGATATATACAAGAATAACTTGCAACTATCTCAAAGATGACATTTGGTGTGTTCTTATTACTTGAAGTAATGAAGTTATCACATCAAGGCGTCAATCAGGTTAGCAACTTAGTATCCCTCGCTGGCTCGCTCGATTTTACTCAGTGGAATCAAAAAATCAAATCTATAACGCACATGACACAACTATGTATTCATTTAGCCCATTTAGCGGTAGGTGTGGTCAAACGATTATTCACGAGTTGATTGGTTAAATTCATGCATGAGCAATATGGATTGAGCCATGACACTAGTATAATATTGGTCTGCATCACACTAGTATAAACAAGACGTATGCAACTTATGTAGTCACGACCCATGATAAATTAATTGTAGGAAACAAAATGAACTTACTATGTACTCTAGTTCTATCTAGTGTCTAATGTAGGGGTGTTCACGGTTCGAAAATCGGACCGGACCGACCAAAACTGGATCGGACCGAAACCGACTTTGGCCAAAACACCGGACCGAAGACCGGATCGAAATGGTCCGGTCAGGGTCAGTCCGGTCCAGTTCAGTCTTCGGGCCGGTCCGGTCTAACAAGGGATAATTGCCGATTTTTTCGTAAGACCGACCGGACCGAGGACCGAAAATAAGGAAAAGAATGGATCGAGGACTAGACCGAAATAGGTTCGGTCCGGTCCGCTCGGTCCGGTTCGGGCTGGTTTCTCGGTTCGGTCCGGCCCGTTCCGCGGTCCGTTTTTGCTCACCCCTGGTCTAATGTATTTCTTGTTAAATTTGGGTGAGGATCAGTTGCCTATAACTTAATTGATCAAGTTAAAGAAGTATGGATATATGTATTAAATCAATGGTTAAGATTAAAAGATATTAATTACTTCTCTTCCTGCAACTTTTTTTTAGTTTCCCTTACAATAATTTTATTTTCCTTCCAATTTCAGATTCTCATTTATTCCCTCTAATTTATTAGTCATCATTTTATTTACTAACCCTTCATTGTTTTCCCAACTATATGAACAACTCACACCGTAGATTATAACCATTTAATCAAGTATGTATGACATGGATAATAACTCTAATAGTCAAGTTAAAGAGACATCTAATCCCACAACAAGGTACATACATACGTGTTTTCTTTGTTTTGTATATTTTCATTAGTTATATACTGTAATTGAGTCCAGTTTCTAAAACGTGATATTAAAATGCATGGTAGTTTTATGTGTGAGCCTCGTTTGGGAATGGAATTTGATACAGTTGAAAATGCATGACAATTTTGGAAAAACTATGGTGCACATATTGGTTTTGATGTTCGCAAGCAATGGATTAATAAGAACAAAATAAATGGACATATATCTTCGGCGAGATTTGTATGCAATAAAGAGGGTACTCGTAAACAAGATGTACAAGATTCTCGCACTAAATGTCTTCGAGCCGAGACAAGGACAAATTGTTTATAACGAACGGGGATTACATATGATAAACAAACAAATAAATATAAGTTACATGATTTTGTACCCGAGCATAATCATATGCTTCATACCCCGGAAATGGTGCATATGATGTCGCCACAACGAAAGATAACAGATGTCCATGCAATAGAGATTGATTTGGTGGATGATTCTGGAATCAAGGCGAAAGCATCTTATGAGCTCATGAGTCGACACGGTGGAGGAAAATCTAGTGTTGTCTACACCTTACCAGATCAAAAGAACTATCTTCGAAAAAGACGACAAGTGTTGTTCGCATATATGGATTATATTGTTTGGAAATTTAAACGGCAGCAAGTTGTTTGCATATATGGATTGTTTGGAAATTTAAATGGTAGCAAGTTGTTTGCATATATAGACTGTTTAGAAATTTACATTACAGCAAATTGTTTGCATATATATGAACTGTTTGAAAAGTCATACCCAAATGTTAAAAAAATGGTAGAAATTTTTTTCATATTGGGTACTTGGTACATAGTCATGTCACAGGTAGTTAAAAATGTGAGTTCATGTGCATTCATACCCAAACATGTTACGTCAAAATGTGAGTCAAAAACTCAAAATGTTCAATCTGTTATAAATTTAAATGGTGGTTAAAAAAACTTATTTATGTCTAATAGAGAAAAGTTGGTTAATATCTTTTGATTTGTGCCATCGATCAAATCTAATGGTTGAAAATTGTTTAACTTGATCAATGAAGTTATAGGCAATTTGAGAGGATTCTCACCCGTTAATTGTAAGTTTATTTTGATATCAAACTTTATTTTGATACTAAATGACTAATCTTCATCCTCCACCTTCATTTTGATCAAATAGATGAGGATTAAACTCAAAATTCATTTTCATTCTTCTTTTTTCAAACATTAATATATGTTAAACCGTTAATCGTTAAGCCAAAAAAATATATACCATTATGACGAACATTTAATTATCTTTCTATAGATATGCATTTTGATATACTTTCGACAATTTTTTTTTCCGTTTTTCATGTTTTTTCATTTTTTTCTTTTTTCTTCGTTGTTGAAACTTGCGTGAGAAATCAAATGTGATTAAACACTAATTTGAATATTATAATAAAATCACATGTGATATTAGTGTTAAATTACATAAAATCACAAGTAATTCGATATTAGTGTTAAATCACATATGATATTTGTGTTAAATCACATGTGATTTTATACGAAAACTCAAATTAGTTTTTAATCACATGTGATTTTCTTCATGCAAGTTTCAACAACGAAAAAAACCGAAAAAGTGAAATAACGGAAAAAAAGTGAAAAACGAAAAAAGAAGTTTGTCGAAAGTATATCAAAGTACCAGCTTATAGAAATAATTAAAGAATGATCGTGACGGTATAATTTATTTCGTTTAACGATTAACGGATCATGAGATATTTAAATCATAAAAATTAGATGAAATAATTAAATGCTTTTAATTTTAGCCATTGATTTCGTTTTAGATGGATAATGAGGATGAGTTCCCAGGTATCCAAGTAATTATTGGTATCCAAAATAATTATTTTTTAATAAGTTTTAGCTCTAACTAATTCGCCAAACAACTTTATAAAAATATAAGTTTAAGTTTTCAACTAAGCTTCAGCCCCAGCTCCATTCCGTTTCGTCAAACATACTCATAGTTATTCAAATTACTTAATTACCCTTTAAAGTAAAATAAACTCATAAAAGTTTGAAATATATTTGAATTTAATTTGATATAATTTGACATTAATAAGTCTTAATTCTAACTAATTCGTCAAATAACTAATAAAAATGCAAGCTTTAATTTTCGACTTATACAAGCTCCAGTTCCAGTTCTAGTTCGAGCTCCAACATCACAAAGTGTTCAGATTCGGATCTGATTTGACTACCAAAAAGTTTGACTTGATCAGACCCCCTTAGACCCTTGGGAAAAATCCATAAAAATTCTGAAAAATCCTAGACATCATAAACTTACTACAGTAGTAACCCGTCAATTAAAAAGACATTTTGGTATGGTTCCTGACTTCACAAACACAATACAAAATCTGTCCTGAAAACTCATATTCGACAACGAATCTTGTAGAATACTTTTGACTGACTTCCAGTTACTGAAAATGCACGAAACTAATTTTTTTGG
>BQNB010067163.1:3568-34296 GCA_026074375.1 Tanacetum coccineum | reverse complement strand
GTAACCCAAATGAACAAAAAAAAAGTTTAGTAACTTACGCGAACAAAAGCTGATAGTTTGGTAACCTATCTATCTAAAAACCCTATTTATAAAGTTAAAAACGTTTATAAATAACACTTTAGTAAAAATGGCGTAACTTTCCCGTTTTAAGTCCGTTTCGTACGTTTTTTATGTTCACGCTTTTGTATTAAGAAGAGTTATCAAAATATTATATTTTTTTATTTTCAACCCCCTGGTGAACAGTACTTTTTACTGTTCATGGACTTTTATAAATTTAGTTGTCGTAAACGTCGTATCTTGTTTGTTTTAACTCTGATTTTAGTGATTCTTTCGAGCACGTCTTCGTAATTAAAAGTTTTATCTAACTAATGTATTTTCCAAAATGTATCTGAGATGAATAGTGATTTTTACTGTTCATAGTTTATAAAATTATTTTTATAAGCTTTAATTTTTGTAAACACGAAAAAATCCATAACTCCTTCGTTATTGATCGAAAAATTATGATTCTTAAGGTTTTGGAATCCTAAAAATATTTACTTTATGTGAAAAATACCCAACCATCTATATCAGAGGTGGTTTGTAATGAGTTTTTATAAAACTTCTTTTATAAACGCGTTTATTATCATATATCTTACAAATGGCGTATCTTCTTCGTTATAAATCAGTTTTTCGAGTTTCTTACATTTTTGGAATCCTCGTGAGATGTAGTATTTTATAAAAATATAAAATGAATGCTTTATATATCGAATTAAAACAAAAAGTTTTGGGTTTTTAGTTAATAATGTGTTTAAACTTGTTTTTGTAACTTTTTAGTATAGTGACTTGTTACAAGTCCTCTACAACACCATATATCACATGTATTACATATTTAAAGTCCTTAGTCCATGATTTGTCCAAATATTGTCCAAGATAACATGATCAACAAGTCCTTATACTTATAAACTTATTAAGTAACTTTTAAAACCACTAGTTTATGTATACTTTTTATACATAAACCGCACCTGTACAATACTTACACTTCCATTCCCACATGATATTAATATCCATATAACATATGTAAAAGTGTACCAAATCATAATCAAGTGAAAAAATCTAATTTTTTTCAAGTAAATAAGTTTCCTAGATGGTGATTAACTACATAGTCATTATATACACATAAAATCATGAATGTAAAGAGATTAAGGTTTTTAGATAACCTTAATATGATGTATGGTGATGAACAATAATGTCTAAACCCTTGTTTAGCAAGCAAACTCTAGCTTCCAAGTCTTAGAAAACCCTAATCCAAAGAAAACCCTAACCTTGATCCTTGCTTGCTTAACTCTTTTAAACCCTAAACTAAAGCTTCAATACACCTTGGTATATCTTAGATATGTTGTAGGAATACTTGTATGTGTTGTAAATAAAATTTTATGGATTGTGTATGTGTTTTGAATGTGTGTCGTGGGTTTGGAGAAGGAAACAAGAGAGAATGAGTTGTTTTTACTTAAGCAAATGAGATGTGTGTGTGTTCTTCATCTAGTGCACCCTTTATATAGTACTTGGACTAGTCAAAGATCACCTATGGAAGTCTTAAGACACAATGAGGGTTTCAAGGAAGTCTTATGGTCAAAACAACTAGTCATGGACATAAAACATAATGAGGTGTATTTGTACAAGTCCTAGTTGGTATTGTGTGAGCTCTTGGTTCCCTAGGGTGCACCTTGGCACCGAATTTTGGGGGAGGGAGGGAGTACAATATGATTTTTGATATCTTGGATATTTTCTAGCAATATTGAAGTGTTTCTTGAAGTTTAAATGTATAAAGGTTAGATGTAAAGGTATAACTTGTACATTGTAGGTCTTGGTTTATTTATTTTGCATAACATTCGGCCTATATGATACACATGGGTGAATTTTTATAAAACTTTGGGTATTGGGTATAATAATGGGTATTTGTTGAAGCGTAGAAAAGTTTTGGTGGTTCCGGATATGCCTAAACGTATTTTATAGCGAAACGTAAACACTTTACGTAACCAATAAAAATAAAATATGGAAAGTTAATAATTATCCTCCAAATAATTATATGACACTTTTTTGACGTAAACATTTAATTGTTTGATGCCCGTTTACGTTAAATGATCATTTTTAGTTTACGCGATTTAACTTAATAACTAAAATTAAAAGCAAACGCGTACCATACTAAAAATAAATAGTGGATTAAATAACGTCGTAGGATGACCTGAAAACACGGGGTGTTATACTGAAGCTCTTGTTGCTCTCAAGACACAAGTTCCATATGTTGTAGATAATTATCTTGGATCTAAAGTTGGGGATGTCTTTGAAAAGGAACTAAAGAAACACACAGCAGATTTTATTCAAAAATATTATCTGCAGCAAATTCCTGAGTTACCTAAGAAACAGACACCAACATTTGATCTAGAAAAAGAATCAGAGAAAACTCCTTCATAGATTCTTAAGATTAAAAAGGAACAAGCTTAGAAGTAAAAGATGTCGAAGTTTAATATCAAGTCTACAGACAAGGCAGTTCTCAAAGAGTATGATCAAAAAAGCGCTCTCTACCAGACCATGCATGCAAACAAGTCTTTCAACAGAAATCCTGCTAATCATCGATTATACCATGCTCTCATGAAAGCACTAATAGAAGATGAAAATGCAATGGATAAGGGAGTTGCTAATACAGTTCAAGACCATAAGAGAAAGCATAATAATGATGAAGACGATGATGATGAAGACCCTCCAGCTAGACCAAACCAGGGTAAGCAGACCAAGAGGAGAAGAACTAAAGATTCAAAGTCTTTAAAGAAGCCATCCACCACGAAGGAAACCCCTAAAGGTAAAGCTCCATCTAAAGGCTCTAAAACTGGTAAGTCTGCTTCGGCAAAGGAACCAGTTAAAGAACCTATTGCTGAGGTGGTTATGGATGATGCGAGTGATGATGTGGTTCATGATGATGATCAACCACAAGATGCTTATAAACCTAAGACTACTAAGACTCTGAATCCAGATTGGTTCAAGCAACCTACAAGGCCTCTTACTCCTGATCCAGAATGGAACAAGCGTCAGGTTGTACTTGATCAACCCGAACAACCTTGATTCAATGAAATGGTTTCTGCTATAAAGGATCCTCTTACATTCGACGACCTCATGGCTACTCTGATTGACTTCTCCAAGTATGTATTGAATCGACTCAAAATTGATAATCTTACTCAAGATATATTGTTAGGACCTGCCTATAATCTGTTAAAAGGCACGTGTTCCTAGCAACATCAAACTATAGTACCATTTCTAAGAGTGTTTTAATGCATTAACAGACAGGCTTGATTGGAATAATCCAAAAGGAGATCGTTACCCATTTGATCTGTTCAAACCTCTTCCTCTGCAAGGTCACCTAGGTCATCTTACCGTTGCTACTGATTACTTCTTCAACAATGACCTGAAGTATCTAAAGTCTTCTGATCCGGAAAGGGCGTATACTACGTCGATCATGAAGACCAAAGCAGCTCGGTATGAGATCGAAGGGATTGAAGACATGGCTCCTATGCTTTGGAGTCCTACCAAAGTGGGGTATGACAAAGATGCATTGAAAGGGATCAAACATTAGTGTGAAGGGCATAAGCTATGGCACAAATCTTAGCTGAACAAGTTCTCCAAGCATAATGTGTAATCTACTCAGAAAATTATTGGTGTGAAGAGTGTTAGTGTCAAGAAACTACACGGATATGGTCATCTAGAAGAGATTGTGGTGAAAAGAGCTGACCATCAGTTCTACAAGTTTAAAGTATGTGACTTTGTGAATCTACACCTGAATGACATTAAAGACATGCTGCTTCTTGCCGTTCAACACAAGTTATTCCATCTCACCGACAGCGATATTGTTAACTTTATTGTGGCTCTTCGTATGTTCACAAGAAGTCTCGTCATCAAGAAATGTGTCGAGGATTTACAGCTTGGTGTAGAGAGTTACCAGAAGAAACTCAACATCACTCCACCTCAACAGACCTTTCCAGAAATAGAATTTAAAGAACTCTACACTCCATCTCACAAACCGCCAGGGGTAATCTATGAAGATCTAACCAAACTATTAAGAATGATGCGGGCTGATGAGCTGTACAAGTTCTCAGATGGGACACTCAAGAAAGTTCAGGATGAGCTTCATCATAGAATACGTGATTTTCGTTTAGAATACAATATGGATATGCCAAGGAGAAAGTGAACGGCTATTGACAGAAAAAGGTCAAAACTTATGGTCGAGTTGATTGAGAAGCAGATGCGTGAAAAGAAGGTAATAAAACCATCGGAATTCTTTGAAAGATTGGTTGGTGCTCGGGAACTCGAGATGGACTACAAACTGATGACGCGTACCATTTAACTGTCAGGTCCAATCTCAAAATCTTATCTTGTGAATAATGTGAATATGTAGTATAGACTTATAATAATAGGCAATATAAATAGTGTTTGAGTATGAATTTTCTAAAAAATTTCAATAAATTCAAAAAAATTCAAATTAACGTACTCATATATCTAATGGAGGAGTATTATAATTGTATCTAATAGGCTTGTTAATAAGTGTACATTTTTTCCCGAAACCATTAATATTTGTATCTATTGATTATCCATAATATCTAGAGATGTTGGAATTTGATAAGGGGATAAAAGTGTTATTCAAAATATATGGCTAAGGTATGTGTTTAAGGATTCCAAGTGCAAGCTTCACTCCTTCCATGTGCTAAACATTTCGGGAATATCGATGCACTTGTTGAGGGGGAGTTAGTTAAAATGGTTTTAAGGCTAAGAACAATACCAAAAGACCGACCATGTTTGTAATTAATTAGAGTTATAAGGTGTTTAGTTTAGGCTATTTGTTCCCATGATCCAGCAGAACGGAGGATTTCCTTGGAACATTACAATAGTAGTTAGAATAGATGTCTTTAGGTATATTGATAAAAGGAGTAAAGTGGAATAGAGAATAATGCGGACTAAAGACAGAGTGTCACTGGATCATACCCAACAAGGTGTATGTAATGAAGTCTTGATAAGCATTGAGAGGTTCGAAAGAATTAATAGAAAAGTTAAGATAATGGGTGAATAGATAAGAAGCACTCCTTACAGGCAGATAACCGGGTCAAGATCAGGTTATCAGAAACACTAAGTGTGTCTGGTATTGAAGTTAGTCTTATGGACACAGGATGCAATGCACTCACCTTCCCAGCCTCATCATAGGTTCGCTTATTATTGACTCTTGTGTCTGTGTCACATAGTAGTTAACTTATTTCTATGACTTTCTCACTCGAGCTAGTTGCATTGGATAGGTGAAGTCATATCCAGCCTTCGATTACTAAAACCAAATTGCACTATCGAGTCTAGAGACATAAAAGAGGATTTCCATAAACCTCAGTAGGACACTTATCCAAATTTGGGCTTGGCTAATTCACACAATGTGAAAACAAGAAATATATCAAGAGTCCTACGCATTATCCTTGTGATTTTGCTAGAACATCAGAGTGATGCCTAAAAAGTATTCATAGTGACAATGGAAAACCTTCCAGATCCAACATCAAACAAGCATTGCGGTAGGTGACTTGTGAGATCCTACACGGATCGAACTTGTGATACTGGATATCAATTCGGTCCAGCTTATGAATTGACGGATGAATTTTGAAAAAGATAAAATGGTTGGTGTGTTATAAAAACCGTTTGCATCTTAACACACCGACTGATTTTCCTAAATCAATTTTCAATCTTATGTCTATGGGAAGCCTCACAAGGGTATCTGGACATAGGAAAGTTGAACATGAATTGACGGCTTAATCGGAAAGATAGTAACTTATCGGTTCACTCTTACCATGTTGTCTGCTTTGAGACGCTCCGGTAATGAGAACGGCTAGTACAGCTGCGAAACCCTGTCAAGGAGATTCTTCAGAATTCTACCTGATCACAGCTAGTATTTATACTGATTAACGAGGAACCTCGGTTATTATAATCGTATTCGACAAAGTGACAAAGCCACTTTTGTCCATATATGTTGTTTATTAATAACTCATTCATGCAGATTTCCTGACGACGGCAGTAGTTACCCGAACACAAGTCGAAGTCAATACCACATGCTCATACTCGACCGACATATGTAAAGACATCATGAAATCTTAAGTACATGTTTCAAGACTTCTGCTACTCTAATACCGTACGTCTTTCTTGAAGTGACGAAGTATTACAGATAAAGAATTTCAAGAAATTTTTGCTACTCTAATACCGTACGTATTTCTTGAAGTGACAAAGTATTACATATAAAAAATTTAAGAATTTTCCGCTACTATGATACCGTACGTCCTCCATAAAGTGACGAAGTGTTAAAGTTAAAGAATTTCAAAAAAGATGGTTACACAAGCTTTCAACATCAAGAACAGTGTGAGCATGTCGGTCCAAAAGTCACAAGATCACAAGAAGGCAAAGATTACAAGATGGCGAAAAGAGATTATGCTTGGTTGATGATCTCAAGAAGCTCAAAGATCACATACAAGTCAAGACAAAGATACAAGCTAAAGCCAAAAATTCTAAAGATTACTACATCAAGATTCACAAGATAAAGATCAAGAAAACAAGACTACGAGCAAAGATTAAAGACATTCATAGAATGTAGAGCTTAAGTTTTTTTTGTAAATTGGAGTGACCTCCCTTAGGGAGAGATTGTTAGAAATCAAGAAAAGACTCGGTCACTACCAATATGTAATAGTATAGCTCGTAGCAACAATATTTAGAAACTTACCAAGCTAACCGGGTCAACATAAGACATCCTTATGTTGAGCGACCATGTCATGGTATAAATACCCCTCTCCACACCTTGGAGAGGGTTGGTTGTTCATTTGGTTCTCACATAATACATTTTCCTTTCCTTTCTCTCTCTAAGTGCTACAACCCACTTTCTCTCTCTAAACTTTCTTTCTTGTCTAATTGTTAAGTGATTTGATACATCTTTCCACCGAAGATTGAATCGTCTTGCCCGTTTAACTTTAATGATTATCTAAATTCGGGGACGAGTCAAGCTAGTGACTCGTTAATAAACAAGCGCGTCTCGGGAGGCAACCCGTGTTATCTATCTCTTTCTATTTTTATTTTTAATAAGTAGTTTAGTAGTAGTAATAAATAAGTGTGGGGGTGTTTCTCTCCATATTGTGGGTACCCGTTTTTGCTCGCAGGATTCCTTATGATCGTGAAAACCACCATGCTTGTTTTCAATCCTCCAACACTCGGTCTCCGATCAATTGCATGATTATATCTAGAGAAATCTTCTATCCTGATCATATATATATTATTGTTTCCCTTTTCACACTTGGAATTTTTAAGCATTTGCCTTTTTCATTCTTAAGTGTGGGGGTGGCACCCGACAATTTTGAACATTAAGGCCAATGTTCAGTTCTAAGTGTGGGGGGTTTCTATCAAAATGATTATACGCGTGCTTGTCTGTGCCCTACGCAACCCTGTTTAGACCAATACATTGTTTTATTATAAAAAATATAAAAAATTGTAAAAATAAGTAGGTGCGTAGGCTAGAACAAGGGAGATTCGGAATTGACTGAGTATTGCACTCTAGCTTTCCCCTTAGCTTTCGAGACTAAGCGTTTGCAAGACTTAAAATTTTTGCAAAGAACGAAAAATGATAGAGTTAAATATAAGTTAGATGCCAAGCGTGGAGTAGTTGGATCTCTATAGAGCTCATAGATGGTAATTGTGGCTTTTTGCTCCCATCAGCTAAATAAACGCAATATTATAATTTTCAATAAATAAATTTGCATTGGTTTTTACAATTTTTAGTTTTTAATCCCTTCATAGAGGACCCCTTTAATTGAAAGTAGGGTACACATCGAGGTTTTGTCAGTGTTATGGGAAAATAGGCTACCATTTCCGAACGGCTCGTTCCCGTTGACTCAAAAGTTAAAAGACCACAGGACTCAAAATTTGGCCATAATAAAATGTAATAAACCGAAGCCAAAATAAGACTACTGTTTCCTGACGGTTCGCTCTCGTTGACTCAGTTTTTTAAAGGGTGGAGGTAATAATAATAATAATCCAAGACCGATAAAACTTTACTATTTCCTGACGGTTCTCTCCCGCTGACTCAAAATCTAAAAAGGTCAAGGAAATTCCTGATGTCGAAATAAGACTACTGTTTCCTGACGGTTCGCTCCTGTTGTCTCAGTTGTTTAAAAGACCGAAGGCTAATACTGCTGCAATAATAATAATAATAATAATAATAATTATTATTATTATTATTATTATTATAAAGCCAAATTTCGACTTCGGGAATTTCTAAATAAAGCCTACGTCTCTGGACTTGTAGTTGAGTTGTTCCGGATGAAATAAAAAGGATATCCCCTAAATCATGTTAAATTAAAACCTTAATGTGGACCTTGTTTTCATCTAGGTAAGGATTTCAAACTAATTATTGTTTAAACCGGAAACCTTGATAATAATAAGACCATAATCTATTAAAATAAGTGATCTCATTTCACTTTATGTTTTCCAAATAAAATCCTTAAAGGAATTAGGAATAAGGGAGCAAGAAGTAGTTGCGCTTACACAATTAACATTTATGAGTAGTGTTAGCATCTAATTTTATATTTATCTGTGATTTCGTTTTAAGCTTGGTTTGGGGTTAGTGAAAATTGAGGATGATGATTCTTATCTTCTGGAGGCACCCAGTTTGTGTGCCTCCCGTTCTTTAAGCTTTGTATATATTTTTATAATAAAGTCAAGCATGGCGGGTCATAAAGAAATAGTTGTTTTATCATTAAATTAAAGAAGGTCAAAATGGGGCATTATCAACATAAATGATTTTTCTTATATCTCCTTAATGAATATTTATCTGTTCTTGTTTGATGTGTTACTTTATTCATTTAGGGGATAAAAAACATTTTTTGACTTAACGTAAAAAAGTTGCTTGGGGGGCAAGCAACGTTTAAGTGTAGGGATATTTGATAGCCGTTAAATTATTCATATATTTTATATCAAAATTCCCTCATTTATGCCAAAATAAATAGCAAAAAATTGAATTTTATGTGCATATATTGTTTAATGGTTATTATATTGTAGGCACACGAAGAGATCAAAAATAAGATCAAAAAAACGAGAACTCGAACATTAAAAAATACTCATGATGTCCCGGAAAAAAAGCCCTAAAAAAATCATTAAAGGCCATGCAGAGCTAAATATTATAAACTATCCTATTGATCCGTATTTATAACTATCCTAATAGAGCGTTATAGGATTTTTGTCGTTAGCTGTGGACTTTATGACAGGCTATTACTGGCCCAACTTTGTAACTTGTTTTAAGCTTTTTCAAAAAGAAATTTTTTTTAAAAAGTTTTTCAAAAAGGGACGCCACAGGGTTCGAACCTGTGACCTCCCCCTTTTCATAGCCAACACTTTAACACACCCACACTTTACCATCTGCGCCCTTGGGTCTTTTTCGTAAGATCCTTGGGGCATTTGGTATTTAAGGGGTTTTTCCCCTTTTAAGCTAGCAGCCCTTTTGGGCTTAATTCCAGCTTATTAAGATAAGTTGGTTAGCTTATTTTATTTTTCTTAGGTTCTTAACTGTTCAAAGAACTTTTCATGAATTTTTAAGAATTTTCCAAAATAGTTTAGTATTTTTAATTAATTTTTTAGATTAAATAAGTTTTTAATTCATAATAAATAAAATAAAAGTCAAAAAAATATAATTCTTTTTTTAAAATTTTCTTTTATCATTTAGGACCTTTAAAAATTAAATTTGCTTTTGTAGGGTTTTAATTTGATAATTTAGGTTTTTAAAGCTCGGGTTTTGATCCCGTTATCGTTTTTCGTGTTTTAACTTCAGTTGCTTTCGTTTTTAGCTTGCTTTTATTTGTTCTTGCATATTAATTGTAGAAATAGAATCACAAATCAAAATTTGATTATTCAAACATGCGATCACAAACTTAATCACGATTTTCAATCCACGCCTCGTCGGGAAACGACCCGGGAAGGTTTTTTGGATTTACTTTGGTTAAAAGTAATCTTTTAAAAGCCTTACGGAATACTTACTCTCTCTTATTAATTGATATTTTGATTTTAATTATATATATATGTATATTAAGTTATTTAATATGTATAATGTATTATATATACTATATTTTTATTATTTACTATAGTACTATATATATAATTTGATTATAGAGTTATATATAGTGTGAGGTTCTTTTCAGAACCAAATGAATGTACAGAACTGCGAGAACTATTTTCCACCTTTAGATAAATAATCAATGGCTAAGATCATGTGTGGCATACATGTAATAAAGTGAAACACCAGGTAAACTTATAAAAAAGGTTGCAGGGTATTTTAGGGATTACAACTAATATATTTTAAAACCACTCATTAACTAAACATTAGGGGTAGGAGTCAGTTACAAAACCTAGTTACGTATCTTTCTCTCCCCGTCTCACATAGTCGCCGCCCTATCACCGAGAGATCTGTCACTTTCATGCCCTATCACACACAGATCTGTCTAACATAGCCGTCACCCTCTAACACACAGATATGTCACTTTCGTGTCCTACACAAATGAAGAACAACCGTCCAAATCGATTTGTTATGTGCTTCTCTCTTTAGATGAATACAATAGAAATCGTCCGCCCGCACCGTTGCTAAAAGCAGTCAATCGTTGCAATTTTATCGCAGATATAAGGTTATGTTTTACTTTGATGTTGAATTTTCTTTTGGTATCACATTTCAACTGTTTTTAATTTGATTATATTTTGAAAAATGTTTTGATGATAAACTATGGTTTTTGAAACTAGTAACCGGCTAGACGATTAGTACTTTGACCATAAAATACATATGCATAAAAGGTGGATTTTTTAAGTCAGATATGGGAAACATTAGTAGGAAGAATATATGTTGCACTATACTGGTTGTGGGATCTGGTTTATATTTATTAGTTTAATATTCGGTTAACGTGGGGCATTGATTGTTTTTTTATCATGGTGAAATATATATACACGATGCACAAGTATTGATAGTGTTTTTTGTGAAAAATGTATAAGTGCGAATGAATCACTTTTTTTCTTGGTATTATAACTACTATGACATAACATATACTATGTGCAATTGGATATAAATTAGACAAGTTATGGTAAGCATGATTATGACGTTATCGGTTGAATAGTTATGTTATTTTTGCTTAATACAAGACTTTGGTAAAAAATTCTTGCGTTTAAAATCCAACACTATGGTATGGTTATATATTTCGTTTGTTTTTGGTCTTCAATATTAAGATGTTTAGAAGCATATAACCTGTAGGTTTCATGTCTTTCTTTTGTGTATAATTTATTAATTAGTGTGTGGGTGCCTTACATATATGATATGTGTATGTATCGATAAATATATAATTCTGTTACAACCTTGAAATACATATGCATGTTTCTCTATATTGTTTTTTTATTTCTATGTAATGCATTTCTTTGTGTAAGAATCAACATCAACATATGTAAGTAGTTTGATTCAGTGTGCACATGTATTTTCACACATCAAAGGGTTTAAAAAACTTAAAATACATGTGCATATGTGTTTTGTTAGTTGTTATAATTAAATAATTCGTTTATTAATTGGTTGTGGTTACAGGTACGACAAGTATGATGAGCGATGTGAAGAGTGAAAAGAACACATTTATGATAAAGAAGTAAAGAATAAAGACACAAGTGCATGCAGTGGATACATGTGCATATACGGCAAAACCAAATCTGGTTTTTGTTAAAGATTAGTAGACACGTCTATACATCAACGAAACTTTCATTTATTTTTTAGTTTTAGAATTTTGTATTTGAATTGTATATCACATGATTTTAGATTTTGTGTACAACGTTTTTTTTAAATGTATACGATACATGTAAAATATTTTTGTTTGCCATTCTATGCACTTGTATAAATATTTGTGACCAAAACACATTAAATGTGTAAGCAATTGAACACTAAAAATATATATAAACTGACATTATATAGAAAAAAACAAATATGCACGTTATTTTTTGAAATAATTCATGTTGAAAATACATATTTCAAAAAAAAATTAATAACTTAAAAACGTTTTTCAATGAAAAAATTTCAAAAAGAAAAAAAAAATATAATTTTACTTTTATACCCTTTTGAATAAAATAATTAAAATAAATATTCAAAAATACTTATTGGTTGATGGTAGTTCTCGCAGTTCTGTACATTGGTTTGGTTCTGAAAAGAACCTCACCCTATATATATATATATATATATATATATATATATATATAGGGTGAGGTTCTTTTCAGAACCAAATAAATGTACAGAACTGCGAGAACCAACATCAACCAATCAGATTTTTTTGAATATTTATTTTTTTTATTTTATGGAAACGCATTTCTTATAGGTGCATCTGAAATGTGGTGGTTGTGGTTTCTTTTCCTTTTATCATTTCTCTTTATAAGTTTTCTTCTTATTTGGATCCTTACTCTATATATATATATATATATATATACATATATATATATATATATATTTATATGAATTCAGTTTTCGGTTCAGATTGACAAACCCATATCCAACCCGAGAACCGAATTAGTAGTTCGGTTCGGTTCGGTTTTGACAAATTCGGTTCTGTTATGAATTCGTTTCGGTTATTTTCGGGTCGGTTCGGTTTCAGTTTTCGATTTATTCGGTTTTTAATACACACTCACCCCTAACCGAGCCAAATGAGTCCATATGTAGACATGTATTATGGTTTTGTTTGCTTCACAAAGCTATACTCTGAACTGTGCCATAAAAACATGGTAGGTGTAATTTTTTAAACAACATGATTATGCTATAAGTTTGAAGTCAAAATTGTAGCTTATCATAATTTTTAGTATATGTGAACTTATATCATGTAATCAATAGTGAATATTATACTGGGCTTTTTTGTAGACAGGATACATGCGTAGTACTAAATCAGTGATCAACTACAACTGCTATCTTTTTTGTAGTGTGTTAGATAAAAACATGTTTATAGCTTTACTAAACTTCTGATATTAGTTCATGGCACCCTTTTGAGATTCATTATAGGTTTCTGTCATTTTTAATACATACGTTGTGTGAATAACATTGTTGTAATCGCTGGCATGCAAAGACAACGGTCCTCACAAAACGAGCTAAACATTTAATAGAAACACATACACAAAACCAAGTCAAAAATTGCCAAGCCGTAACGCGAGGCACCAAAAACCAGCCCAAAAGAAAAAACATAGAACACCCCCTAATTATCAATATGAGACATAAAAAGTTACCATAAATCATTCTCTAACTTATCCAAAAAACAATTTACGTACACATCTTAAAAATAAATAAGCCTCCACCGCAACGCGCGGGTTCTTAACAACCTTGTTTATTTACATATGATAGACCATTTTCGTTCAGGCCTTAGCTTGACTCAACATCAGCCCATTCTTGGCCCAACACAAGACGCCGAAGGAAGTGAAGCTTATATCTGGGTGAAACCTAAGACACTAGAGAGGACGACCGCTAACCACCCCATCTGGGGTCGGTTCCCAAGATTTTCCACTTAATCCACAATCACCCATTTATACTTCAGTCGCCATCTTTATTGCATTTCTAGATCTTAAAAGCATATTAGTTAATAGTTACAGTATTGTTTAGTCATTATCGTCAATAGTTTAAATATGTGTACCATTTGAATTTGTTATAATGTTCAGTTATTTAGTTACCTCTAAGTTGTCATATTTTTAAGTTCAAGGTTTATTAAATCATATTTTTAGATGCTTTTTATAGCTTAACGTAGGAAAATATTATTCTTTTTCTCCAACGTCATTTTCGTTATAAAGTTTACATTTAGTCAAGTTTTTCTTAATTTCAATCTTTACAAGTGTTTTTAAACCATTATTTTACATTTAAATTCTTAGCAGTTAGTATTAGTAAAAAAGAAAATTTTAAAGCAGTGACTAGTTGTGATTAAGAGGTGATTAAGTGGAAATATTATTAACTTTATTAAAAAGGGGAACCGGGTCGACCAAAATGCATTTAATGAGTGTTGGGTCAACCAGCCGGAAACCACTATTCCCGCCTGAAAATGCCACTCTTGCCTGAAAACCTGGCAAACCCGGTTGAAACCAAACCCGGTTAGGACACGTCATAAAACACGTGTCACTCCCATTCACTTTTCACTGCCCCAAAACACACATACACATTTCCACCGCTAAGAACCACCACACGCATCATCTCCATCTTATTTTCTCATTCTTTCTTCCACACACTTCTTCCACCCACACATGTTTGGACTCGCAGAACTTCACACACACAGTCGATCGTCTTTTTGAAGATTCTTCTCAACGAAATTGCGATGGAGATTATTACAGGTATATACTTATCCTTTAGAAGAAAGGAGAAATCTGTAAGGAGACAAAAAAGTGTATTAAATCACAACTATCGAACTATTCTGTACAATAAGTTCAATGACAGGTTAGTTACAGTATTATATTAGCAGCATATTTGCTTGCAAAACAGACATACAGTATTCATTTCGTTTCTTAGTCCAAGGTAGATGTCATGTTTGAAACTTTTGCTGGACCAGAGATTGCATGCCATGGAAAGAGCCATCTCGTAACGTGTATGCGAAGAAAAAAAAGAAACAAACTAACTAACATACATGGTATTGTTTCAAATATAACGAGACATGATTGTGTTATATATGTTTCTTGTGGTTATATATGGTATTATAGAAATCTGCCGTGAAGGATTGAATTTAACACCAAATTGACTGACACTAATCATGTGGATTGTCTCCAGAGTTTTGTTGCTCTATAGAGACACAGATGATGTTTACATCATGCTTAAAACTTAATGAGCGGGACCGTCTTTTCTATAATCCATTAGCATACTTATGCAGAGAAATATCATGGGAGCTTTCATTACATGTATCACATTGTGACCACAAACAGCACTTATCTTTCACTGGGTAATCAGCTTAGTTTGCATGATAAGAGAACACGGGTGTTTGAGTATGTGAATTTGACGGATTGGGTGAGAAAAAATGAAGATCAGTTAGGAATGTGTTGTTTTGGAAATTAGAGTTAGGAAGGTGTTTGGAAATTAATTGATAAAAGGATCGTAGTACTCGTGTGTTTAGCCGTTTGACGGGCAACGTAAGGAGCATTAGGATAAAGGATTCCAGCCAAAGCGTTTTCGAGACGTCATAGACTATTAGAGCAATTTCGTCATTTTTGGTCCTAAATCCATGCTCACCCAAATAGTTGAGACTAAACGCATTTCTATAACACTTAATGGGACGTTTTATATGACATTTAACAGATGCAACCAGAGGTAAGGAACTATACTGGGCAA
This sequence comes from Tanacetum coccineum, assembly GCA_026074375.1. Taxonomy (NCBI): domain Eukaryota; kingdom Viridiplantae; phylum Streptophyta; class Magnoliopsida; order Asterales; family Asteraceae; genus Tanacetum; species Tanacetum coccineum. The sequence goes on along the minus strand of BQNB010067163.1, from coordinate 18,920 downwards.
AAAGATATGATATTATCGTAGATATAGCAGAGGGTTTGTTATATACCTTCATGAAGGTAGTAAAACAAGGATTATTCATAGGGATTTAAAAGCTGCTAACGTCTTGTTGGATTCGAGGCTTCGTGCTAAGATTGCTGATTTTTGGTTAGCGAGGTCTTATCAACAAGATAAAAATACACCACAAAAGTACACTCAGTGATGTACACAGTACAACATGCATGTTTTATGGTGTATGGCAAAAAAAAATAGTGTGTATAAATCACCTCAGTTGTCCTTTCACTTTCAATATGGTTAGAGCATGGGGTATAATGGCAATTGTGTTTCGCCATTCTCATGTGGCATCCAAATTGCTTCGCCAATTCCTTTGCCACCACACCTTATTTGTTAGCCACTTCCCATTTAGCCATTTAACCGGCGAAGGAGAGAGAAGAATATTTGTATCAAATGGTATGAGTCGTGGTGTGTTACTAGTAAGAGGGTATTTTGAGTTGTTGTGTTAAAATGATATAACAGTGATGTGGCATTAAGTGAGACCCAAATAGCATGGCTTTTTTAACCACCAAACCTTATGCTCCTAGTGTTCTCCACAATGGGCCAGGATGGCATATGCATAAAGGTTCTTTATACTGTGCAATGCAATGTAGATGTTGCCACCTCATCGTCTATTTAATAGGAGTGTGTTTCTATACGATTTGATGGGCCCAAGATTCTTTGAAACCAATTATTTACATGGTTTTTAATATTTTCAAGTAAATATCACATGCATCTTTTATTATAAATAGTATTTTTTTTTTCACATTCTGTCATCATTCTTACACTGCTGTATATGTTTTTATGAAAAGTAAACGTTTTATATTGTTTTATAAAATGATTTTATTAGTTTCCTAAATTTTAGTTATTAAAAAAAGTTTAACGATATGATAATCCATTAAATTGTGTTAAGTTCAATGCATTGTGAAGATTTTGTATGAAAGTTGATATGTTGATATGGCTATGACGTGGAAATGTATTGAACTTTGTATTAGACGTTAGAGCATCTCCAATGTGCACCCTAAAAATAAACACCAATATAGTGCAAATTAGGAATCTTTGTGGCATATCCTAGCACTAAATATTTTTTACTCCAATATGTGCACTAAAACTTAGAGCATCTCCAATGCATCAACTCTTCAATGACTTGATGCATTTATTACATTTAATTTATATCATTAAAGAAGAAGAAAGCTTTTAGCAAAGACTTGGAGTTTATCAAGTCTTTGCAAAAAGCTTTTCAAAAGTTCTTTCATGCAATGCTAAAAAATACATTCAAAAAACTTTTCATAATAGTAAAAAGCTATCTTTGATTTTTGCATTAGAGATGCTCTTAGTACTAAATCTATTTTTATCATTAAAATAAATATGATAATGCAATAAACAAAAAATATATGTAACGTAATATATATCAATATTGAACTTGTTTTGAAGGTATTGAAGAGGGGTTTATAGATTTATATTTTACAAATGTATATTATTAACTTTATTAAAATGGAAACCGGGTCAACCCAAATGCATTTAATGAGTGTTGGGTCAACCCGTCGGAAACCACCATTTACCACCATGCCCGCCTGAAACTGCCAATCTCGCTTGAAACCCGACCCAACCCAAATATAATAAAACACGCGGTTAGGACACGTCATAAAACACGCGTCACTCTCATTATCACTTTTCACTGCCCCAAAACACACATACACATATCCACCGCCAATCATCTCCATTTTATTTTCTCATTCTTTCTTCCACACACTCCATTTTATTTGCGATGAAGATTATTGTAGGTATGTGGTTTTGGGGCTTATAAATTTATGAATTGTGGTTTATTTATATTTTTTAAATTTTAGGGCTAAATTAGAAATATCTAGATAAGGTTTGATTTTTGATTTGAAATTTGGGGTTTTTTTTTGGGGTTTTTGTTTTTAGTTGGTTGTTGCAGCTATCGAGTGTGTTGGGAGATTTGTCTTCTTGGCTTAATTGCTGCTTTTGTTATTTTTCTTTGCAAGGTGGAGATTTACATTTGTTTGGTTTTTCTGTTTTGTACCTTCGGAGAAGAATTACTTGCTAAGCACTCCTTAAAACAAGGTTTGTGTTTCTCTATGTGTGTTTTTTATAAGGTTTTGGTTGATCTTATTGATTTGATGGTTTATTTATGTAGTTAATGTTTTATTAGGGTAACTAGAGATCTTGGATTAGAATGCTAATTATAGTACTGCTAAACTGCTTATTGCATTTTTTAGGCATAAATGGTGTTCTAATTTGCTTATGCTATAAAAAAACTTAAACAAAAAAAAAGAATGATTGGCTATTGAAAAAAAGACATGCCCACACAGCCGCAAGGTAAAGGTAGGAGGTTCGGGAAGGCTCAATGCTCAATTGGGAAATCTATGACGTGTTACTTAGCGGGGTGTTTGGATTAGCTTATTTTTTGGGCTTATGAGCTTATTTAAAGGTGAAAGGCTCATAGACTCACTTTTCTGAGCTTATAAGTTTATAAGCTCAACTTGATAAGCTAATAAGCCATAAAAGTGTGCTTATGAGCTTTTTCAACTTCAAATGAGCCCATAGGCCTGGAAATTAAGCTAAATCCAAACACCCATTTAGCATAATATAATCATCCAATTTATGTTACATTAATTTTGCTTTCTTATCATTTGCCACCTTTCGGCATTTAAAGTTCTTGAATTATATTGGTTGCAATTGCAAGTAAGGAATTTTAACATCGCTGAGAAAGACGACATTAGTTACTGTGCAGGCTTTGTTGGTAACCAATCTTTGGTGATAATTTGACACATCTACAGGGATTGCGTCAGTGACCATATGTAAGTTCCATCAGATATGTAACATGCTGTAACTACTATTACAGGTTCACCGCAATAACAACAGAGTTTGACGTATATATTGTGTTTTGATACAATTAGAATCTTATAAGACTTTCTTCTAAATAAGTTCGAGCTATTTCTTAGAGCTTATTCATACACCACTTAGGTCGTGTCGCTTATCAATCATGTGATGTGTTTCAGGAAGCCTCACGCATTCAAACAGTGGCCTGAAGCATTGCATCGGCATGCTAACGGTATGGTTCAGCGGCGTCAAGCATTAGACGTAAGTACCTCATTTTTAGACAATGATTTAGTCAACATCGTGGGTTAGTGTCAAACAAGAAAAGTGAGCGCGGCTGAAAGTCTTTTTATGTTCACGCAGTAATGCATACTGATATAGCTAAGTTCAAATAAAACTAAGCTCCACAAAATATACAAACCTGTAGATTACGTATAATACATAAATAAGCCAAAAGAATAGTAAGCTCATAAGCTGAGTATTGGACTAAAAGATTTAAGGTTCCTAACTCCTCTACATATTTTTTGGCACTATTCTCCCCCTTGAACCCGACCCGTCTAACTGTCTTACACTCCCGTTGTTGTTGTTGGCGGCTTTTTAGCATCTGCAACATTTTTTTAAGCCAATTTTGCTTATGTTGGGACTGAACCGTCTGACCTTTTTAGGCTCTTTTTACCGATTGTATTTTAGGAAAACAAATCGTTTGATCTGTTTGGGAGTAAAAAATAATTAAGACTAAATTGCTTAACATGTACAAATAGGTGGGGATTGTGTTTGACTTGCATCATTTTTTAATCTTATTAGAAAATTTGGTAACTTGAGGCTTTTGCAATGAGAAGACACTGATAGCTACATATTTTTAAATATGTAGGCTGACAAATATGTTGTACGTGCAGGAAATGGTCTGAACTTGCATTTTGGACAGCGGCCTATAAAGTACTTCGATAAGGTACATTCAGAGCATCCCTAATCACATAAAATCATTAATCCACTATCCATTAATAAAGCTTCAGTGTTTTACCGTTTTGTAATAATCTTTTTTGTGCTTTGCAGTCAAAACTTAATGTACATGGTGGTGGCGTGTCATTGGGACATCCTCTAGGTTGCAGTGGTGCCCGCATCTTCGTCACTCTTTTAGGGGTAAGTTTTAAATATGTGAAAGAGAATTAAAGGTTATCAACGTAACTAATGCAAGAGGTTTTGAAGCAGAAAGGTGGTAAATACGGAGCAGTGACAATCAAAGAAGGGGATGAAAACGAAAAATGGATGCATACAATTTCTTCCAACCTATAACCAATATCCTATCATTTTTTAAACTAATGTTATACAAATTTTTGCTCTGAATGGAAAAAGTGTTTTACTCACTTTTACAATACTGCAAAAAGCTTTTAAAAAGGCTCCTGTTAAATTTATTTCAAGTTCTTTTGCCTAATCCCCTGTAAACGGTTACCGCCTAACAGGATGAGCTAAAAAGGTGGGCTACGTGCTTAGGGACAGCGATAGCATCTTGAGGTAAGCCTACTTTGTAATAGTGAGATGTAATCATATGTTGTTACGTAATAGATAAATGATCAATACAGATCTTCTTGGGATAAGGTTAGCCGTAGAAAATCCCGTGGTTAAACTCACAAATTAAGTAAACCGAATGGGTAAATAGGTAATTTTTATTTACTTTTCTTGCAGTTAATATGAATTTGGTTATTTCACTATAAATACATAGAAGTATAATTTGTTTATCCAATCACTAAAACCGCATTTTGTTTCAATATCAAGCCTCAATAATCAGATACTCAGTTTTAAAACGCAAATCCAAACACCCCCTTGGTAAACTGACTCTGAATTGATAGCTAATGTTGATAGTAAATGCAACACGGCTTACGGTTTCTTTATAATGAGTTTAATATTAGCACCACTGGGCTGATGGGTTTCTAACGTTCAGGAGGCGTGGTGCAGGGCAAACCATCTCGAACAGATCCATGGTAGTTGAGTGTCACTTTGGATATTAATTGTTTGGCATCAGAATTTCTCCAAGAAATTGGTACTCCTGCTACTAGCTAAAACTATCAAAAGAAAGAAAGCGGCCGGCTGAAACAAACTCCCGTTAATCTTTTTGGTTTTTGGTGTTTTGTAGGAGAAGGATGTAAACAGAAGCCTGAATCAAAGTTCTAAGTTGAATCCTCTTGGAATACGAACGAACCTCAGTTATGTATACAATTTTCTTTTTTTATTTTTTTTATGGTATTTTACTTTAGGCTCGAACCAACATCAGTTCATTTGTTTTGTTACTTTTGTGGAACATGAACAGGTTGTTTGATCGAGTGTAGAACGTTGAAGCGTGCGCATGACAGTATATCAATTCTTTTTAAGGCCACTTATCTACTTCAAATGTTCCAGAAATGCGAGGTTGCTTCAAGATAAACTGAAAGCCAAAGAGCTCGCTAAAGATAAAATTGAAGCCGAGAAAGTGCCACATTTCGAAGACCATGTGCCACCACACATTATTCGACCGAAGGTATTTGTTACGATACAATTATGTGCTCATGTTCTTACTATTGTTGTACATTTTATAAAAAAGATTGATTTTTTTGCCTGTTGGTTAAGTTTTTTTTACAAAAGATTGGATTTTTATACTTTCTACAAAAATGTTGAGCTTTTTTTAATTTAAGTTTCCCCCAATTCTGAATCTTCTTGCAGTTTCCCCAAATTCATTTTTAATTTCTAGGTTGAATAAATAAGAGGCGGTTGAGACACAATAACGGTTCAGCGAGACACTGAGGTATAACTTTTTTTTTACTTTTTAATAATTATCACAAGCGGCATAGTGTTTTTATTAGATTGTGACGACGAGACCACTCTCTTTTTGAAGGGAAAAGCACGTTAATCTTAACGGGTGGGTAAAGCGGGTTGCATTAAATGCAATTTAACCCGAAATTCTAATTTTAACGGATGGGTATAATCGGGTTGCATTATGATTAAGTTTGTTTTAGAATTTGAAATTGTAAAAGTAGTACATCCATGTGTAGTCTACTATTCAAAAACAGGAAGACATTGATGTTGATGTGAATAGCACAGAGGGATTATAGTGAATGACACAGACCCATTGTAAAAAGTTTAGTGCAAAACAGAATTTATAAAAAGCATAAACGAAATGAACATGAAATTCTAAAAATTTGCTGTATTATAGGATTCGTTTTTTTAAATTACTCTTAAATTGCTATAACTCGGCTTTTGATGTGCAGCCGAAACGTGCAAAGGGTAAAGGTAAAATGACTTTGGGAGAAGCTGTAGCTGACTCTGAAAACTTGAAAGCCTTCCATATGGGCTTTTATCAGGTAAGTCATCTGGAAACTAAGGTACTTCTTAGTGAACAAGATTGTGCTACATTTGAATCATAATTGAATATCTGGATCCATGTGAACTGTCTTCCTGTTGCAGTTCCTGTGATTTACTTGAGTACCTACTTATAAGTTATAAAGGCTTCATTGTTGGTCCTACATTTTTTTGGCCGGTGTTGTGTCTATAAATAAACACACATATTTGGAACGATACTTTGCTAAGAATAGTTCGCTAAAACCACTAAGGTAGGAGTTTAGGTACATCAAAATTCATTATTGTTAATAATTTTTTATTACAGCAAGTCACTGACATTAAAAAGCGTAATATAGTAAATGACCATCACCAAGAGAACAATTGTTTTAGCTGTAAGTGGTTGCATAGCATCAAATTGAAAGGATCATCTTCAGTTTGTCAAATTGAATACCCTTTGCGTAAGATTTTTTTTGGGAAGGAGAGCGCAATTTTAAGTTCAATGATGTGTTGTAAGTCTTTGAATGCATGTATGGATGGCCTTAATAGTTCTGCTGAAGTTGTTCCTTCACCAATAGTACTTTTGTTTTATCGTTGTTTCAAGTTTTAGTTATGGGAACTCTTTTGACCATAATCAGGTCCTTCATAACACAAAAGTATTCACAAATATTGCTTAGTTTAAAAATATAACACACATTAATAGTATTGCTTAGTTTAAAATATGCCATATATTATGCTTAGTGTTAAGGTTAGTTGAATATTATAAATTGGTAAGGATGTTTTTTAGGAATAATAGATGAACCAATAATTCTAAAGAATTTTGAATACCAAATATCCGGTAAAACTTGAATGCCTTCTAGACACTGGCATGGCTTGCGCTTTGCGGTATGGCGAAATACACATATCTTTGATATCATATCTGAGTCGCTTTCGTTTCTGCTGTATCTCTTTTTACCTATAGCCTTATGTTATAATTATTGTAACCAATTTGACAACCCCTTTAGTTCGAGTAGCCTATAAAAATTAACCAAACACCGCTTTAATGTAACATTGCAGCTTCTTCCACGGAACCTGTTTAGCATCAAAGTGTAGAGGCAAATCAAACTAAAGCTAGAGGTTTTGCTAAGTTGCATATTGGTTGGCGTGGATTTCTTCCTACTCTGGTAGCTTATTAAACTATCTTTCCTACATTCTCAAGTATTGTCAAATCATCAATTTATATACTTTTGTATGCTTTCCAGGATTCAATCCTACCAGGTGGGAATCTTTCATTCGTGTACCGAAACATTGAAGGGCTTAATAGATCTATTATTGGTTCTGTCGTCACTAGTTGTATGCTCAATCCTCAGGTTAGATTTTTCTTTCTTTTAAAATGTTTTTTTCTTTCCACTTTTAAAAAAGTAACAAGCCCAGAATCAAAAACCCACATTCTGTTGCCTTTCTAAAAAAACCCACATTCTGCTCTCGAAGATGGAAGTTTTCCGGTGTGACCTTTGATCTTCCTTCCCTTCCGCCTATTCAACCATTGTCGACTACCTTTGATGACGAGAGCCAATTCTCACCTCAGAGGCGTACCCAATGGCTTTAAGGACAACTGTTTAATCCAACAGATGTAGGGTTATACCAAACAGCCAAACAAACATAGAGAGTTTGTAAACCCAATACCAAAAAGGGCATCGTTTGATCATTTTGCTCACAATTGTAAAGTCATATTGTCCAGCACAGTCTATCCCAATCTCATGACCAGCATATGATTAGAAACAAATCTCATGACAATTTTACTCACAACTGTAAAGTCATCACCTCAAGAAACCTCTAACATCGTCTTAAGTAAATAAAGCTCTTGAGTCAGTTGGTAGCATTAAAACATGTACCACTTTTAGATTTTCATGAACACTTAGGAGTGACTTTGTCGAGCAACAACACACGGCATGCATATATGTTCATAACTGTTTCTTTTACCCCATCAGTGCAATTACATAATGAACTCATCTGAAGATGGTAAATTTGATTCTGTACAGATAACATAAGAATGTAGAGGATCCTAGGCCAGCAATACGACCACCAGTTGGGATTTGAGGAAGAGGAGCAGAAAATCAAAGATCCAAGAAGGTTACATCATTTGGCACTGCAAAATTAGCCATGCTTGCTGTAATTTTGAGATGTTCATAAATGTGTCTTCAAAACCTTTATATTTAAATTCCAGATCTAAACATGTAGAGTATGTGTTTTGTAAACCCATCTAATGATCCAAATGTGTGCGTTTGCAATGATCAATTTTGTGAATATTGCTTTCAAATGAGTTTTACGATTTTGAAAACATTAACGTAAAATCCCACACTCCGTAGCGGAGCGCGGGTTACAAACCTCGTTTAGTTTATAATGTACATAGCATAGATATGATGAAAATGTTGAGTTTTAAATGGATGAATAGTGTTTTAGTGTGATGAATAGTATAACACTATATTTAGGGTCCGTTTGTTATGAGGTAATTGGTTTCAAGGAATTGCTTGAAAGAAATAATAATTGTTTGGTTTAAGTATTGAGTTACGTAATAGCAAGGTTATAAATAGCGTGAGGCGTGGTGTGACGGCATGACCAAGCCTCACGCCTTTGCGAGTTATGGCGTTTTTAAGGCGTGACTTAAAGCGACACAAAATATGAAAATATTTATAAATTTATATATTTATATCATATTACAAATATATTGAGTTTACAAAAAGTGTCATACATAAGGGATAGAGTTTGCATGTAATCTTTTTCATTTCTATATAAAAATACGATTTTTATCGAAATTGAATTCAAAAAATCCTTCACGCATCACGTTTTATCGCTTCTTATCACGTTTTTTCACTCCTCATCTCACGTCAAGCCTTAAGCGCAAGCCTTGGCCTACTGCGTGGCGTGGATGTCACGCCTCGCGCCTTTGCGAGGCCTTTGCGGCGCCATAACGTGCCTTTTAAAACCATGCGTAATAGTGATACATACCCATATTAAAAGGTTTACACGATATTAATCAACACCCCTTGGTCATATTTCTCACATTTTTTGACTTTTGTCACTATATTTTGTACTTGTTGACTTTTGTGGTGAGGTGTGCCTGTTTTAGCCATATACTCGTATTTCTTTTTTTAACTTTTACAAAGTTAAAAATAATATACAAATTTTCATTTTATACATTTAATATTTATTTTATTTTTATATATTTAACATATAAAAATATTTTCTCTCTCCTAAATCAAATCCAAACCCAAATCCTAATCTATATTTAAATTCAAATCCAAATTGTAATTTTAAACTCATCTATAAAGCAAACGGGCCCTTAATGTTTTTTCTTAATTTACTATTCGCCACACTATAATAAATCTACTCTCTCACTTATATATACTCAGAAATTATACTATAATTCTTCCCTCAATACCACCGGTAGGTCACCGTAGGTGGACCTGCAACCACAATACGAGTCGCTAGGCTACCAACCTCCAACCATCAACTTGAAATCCACCACATAATTGAGTTTCAAACAATATTCCGGCTAGTAAACCGTGACTTGAAAGCGCACCGATTTATAACCGGACTGAAACCACCACGTCATCCACCAAATATCTAGTGGCGCAATGAACAACAACCACCACGTATCCACCACAACAAACCATTATTTGTAATCAGTTTGTTTCAATAAAAATTGCTTTTTCCATATGTGTATATTCAATATTCAAAATTGTAATAAAATCTCGTATTTTTCAAAATTGTTTGGGAATTGGGACGGATCATACTTCCATCTGTGTATATTCAATACATCGAATGACAGGTTTAACGTTAGATGCGTATTTGCCTTTTCAAATTATTCATCAGTTTTTTTGCTTGTCTAGATATTAGTGGATTCAAATGCCATCAATAATACCACCATAGTATGCAATGACGGGTGACCAACTGACCATATTTTTTGTAACCCGTTAGTATGCAGATATTGAGAACTACCACAAGAGTTACTAGTACTCGTATCACATTGTCAAAAGGTCACATATAACACGGTTTATGTTGGTTAAGTGACTCGTACCAAAGATTGGTTTCGTTCATCGTGACATTAACCTCCCCTGCATAACAATAAATCACCATTTCTATGCGGATTACTTTTTGTACAGTTACAATGCTGCACATATAGGCTCATAAGTATGTTTTAACACATTACACAAAGACACAAAGTCCAATTTATTTTGACTTTTAAGGTCAAACTACACATTTCTAACCTTCATATTGTTGGCATGAAGTTAAAATGATATTCTCTCCGTTCTCCGTAGTAAAATTATGGGTGTTCGGATAAGGATAAGCAATAACACGCAAAAAAAACTGAGTCAAATTTAATTTAAAATTTCAGTTTAATACATGTGACTAATAATAAGTTAGTCGTATTTAATTGTTTAACCCATGCATGTAACTTTAAATGAAGGTTGTAATAATAATAATTTTTCAGATATTGTTACTTAAACTTCAAAATGAAATAGCATGAGTCATTGCTATATACAATCCAATGTATTTTTATCATAATAACACATGTTTCTATTTAAATATTTATAATCTCATGTACATACAAAATTTGAGTATTATAATTATTTTAATCCAATAATATCTATAAATAACAACCTTAATATTAATAATAAAAATAAGAGTAAAAATTACACCATTTGTCGTTGCGTTAATTGACGATCAAAAAATGCAGCATCCATCCTTAAATGTGAAACATTATGTATCTCCTTTTAATGGCCTTTGTGTTTCCCCATTCCCAAACGTTATATTTTTATCACCACCAAGGTTGCAAAAATCGTGAATCGTTAGCCGGGCGGTCGACCACCTTGTAGCTTGTAATCGGTCAAGACAGGATTAATCAGCGATTAATCAAATTGGCATTTCTGGAAAAATTTTGGTATTTCTGGCAAGTTTTGTGTGTTTTTGGCGAGTTTTTGATATTATTGGCAAGACTTTTTTATAAAAAATTTATAATAGATTTAAACAGTTACTTTTTTAGAACGGTTTGTTAGTTGTTAGTGGTTCAGGTCCAGCAGTGACATCCAATTGGGCAGTATGCTGTACCCTGAATCCGCTTGTACTTCCTCTTATTCCGCCTGAAGGGGTAAAAGTTCCGGGTGGGACTCAAACTCGAGACCACCCCTAGCCAAACATCCCCTCCCCAAGCCCCTAAGGAATCTTGTTAGCCAATTAAGCTAGCCCAGTTGGTTAGATTTAAACACATCAAAACAAGTTTACAGTGAGTTTTAGGTACTTCCAGCAAGATTAGAAGGTTTTCGGCAAGTTTGACCATCGTTAACCATCATTTATCGTCGTTGACTACGGTTGACCTATTCGTTTGACCTTGTTACATTAATCGGCAAGGTTGGTGACCTTGTAGCGCGTAATCGGCGATTAATCAGCCTTGTAGACCTTGTTTTGCAACACTAATCACCACAAATATAAAATATAAAGAAAAGCTACTCTCTCACTCATATACACTCATAGAAATTATACTCTATCTCTTCCCCCAATACCTCCAGTAGCTATCACCAGTAGGTCACCATAGGTGGATCAGCAACCACAATACGAGTCGCTAGGCTACCAACCTCCAACCATCGACTTGAAATCCACCACATAGTTGAGTATCAAACAATATTCCGGCTAGTAAACCATGACTTGAAGGCGCACCGATTTATAACCGGACTAAAACCAACATGTCATCCACCAAATATCTAGAGGCGTAATGGACAACGACCACCACGTATCCACCACAACAAACCATTATTTGTAATCGGTTTGTTTCTATAAAAAATGCTTTTTCCATCCGTGTATATTCAATATTCAAAATTGTAATAAAATCTTGTGTTTTTTTAAATTCTTTAGTAATTGGGATGGATCATACTTCCAAGAGGCCTGCATAAATTTGCTTCAACATTGGTGCCATTCATGGGACCGTTATCCCAGTCTACTCAATCAATAGAAAGGCCGAGTTATGGGAGATTCACAACAAAATGAAGAAGAAGCCCCGAGAGTTAAAAGGGAGGAAGTAAGGATGAACGCATAAGAAGGACCCTTTGCTCCTTCCTTACAGGCCCAGGCTATCCCCTCTCCAGCCTACATAAGAGAAAACATTGAAATGTTAAGGACTCTGTTCAAGGAGCACGATCAACAGGGCCAAGCAAAAACAACACCTAGGAGACTCAACTATGATGACTCTGAGAAAGACAACCAAGGAAGTTCTCGAGCAAGAAATTCCTCGAAACGGTCATATGATGGATCCTCTAGAACATTGAGGACTCGAAGCCAGACCTGAGCCATCATAAAAAGCCAGAGGATCTTATCTCGAAGCAAAACACCCTCCAGACCAAGGAGGTTAGGAAGGTTGGGAAGCAAGAAGGCAAAAACCAAAGAGGGAAAAACCAAGTCTCGGTCAAGAAGGTCAGAGCCCAGGGAGACAAGCTCAGACTCGAGCTATGAAGGAGACTCAGAGGACACGTGCAAAGATTTGAGCACACCATACAAAAGGCCTAAACCAACGCCCTTTACCTCAAGAATTACACGCTTTAGACATCATCGAAGGGCTAAACTCCCTCAAAACGTGAAAGTGTATGAGGGGAGTAAAGATCCGGAGGATCACTTGGGCATTTTCTTTGATGCCGTCGAGCAGGAGGAATGGCCTATGCTGGTGTGGTGTTAGATGTTTCGTCAAACTCTGAGTGGTGCAGCAAGAAATTGGTTCGATGATCTTAACCCAAAGAATGTAGACAGATTTGAAGAAATAAGTTAGAAATTCTTGGAGGAGTTCTCACAACAAAAAATATATGCCAAAGATCTGACTGAAATCCATGGGATAAAAAGAAGACCGAATAAGGGATTATAGGCATTTATGGACCGTTTCAAGTCAAAGAGCTCGCATATCAAGGGGTACCTCTGGTGTTACGCTATATGCCTTCATGCATGACTATAGTCACCCAGAATTAGCCAAGAAACTTAATGACAGAATCCCAAATACAGTGGATGAGATGTTCGAACAGGTTAAGGCATTCATTATAGGGGAAGTCGGGGCAGGATCAGCCGAAGCAGTCAGAGCTCCGTAATAGGATAAAGGAAGCACCAGGGCTAGATGGTCCGGAGGTCAAGAAAGGTCTATAGGCCGAAGTAGCCAAAGAGAATTCAAATGGAGTATGGAAACATGTGCCCAATACGCTTGTAACACCTTACTTTTTTGGAGCGTTAAACCATCTATTTTACCTTATATCAGCGGAAACGTCTACTCTTAGTCAGACCCAAATAATCACTTGATCCCTAAAGTAACTCATCTGGGTTGCAAAAATTTTAAAAGAGTTTTGTGTCAGCCAAAGGCCTAGTGAGAATTCATGGTTTTCACATACAAAAACAAATATACAATCCAAACACTTTTCCAATAATAACGAACTTGTAAAATGATCATACAATTTGTTCAAAGTTATATAAGTGCTATTCAATTATACCATATGCTTATTCGATTCCACATACCAATAAACTTATATAAACCAATAATTCAACTTATATTTCGATACGACGTATACCAACTATTCACATTTCCGTTCGGTTCAACGGTTCCAACGATTTAACATATTTCTGTTCGGTTCAACGGTTCCAACAATTTATATTTCCGTTCGCAATTCACTATTTACAATTTACATCTATATATCTCAATATATAAATATAACCATCTTAACTACTTTCACATATTATCAAACCATCGAACACGTCGCAAATAATGATCATTCAAAACAAGTTTGCATGATAGTATTCTTTTTTTTAATAAAAACAATGCAACCCAATTTGAAAGCACATGAAAACTCACCTCTTGTAACAAAATAATGATCATTTAAACAAATTTGCATGATAGTATCTTTATCAATAAAAAGTGCAACCAATTTAAAATCAACATAAACGACTCACCTAAAAATATGCGAATGAACTTTACCTGCGTTATACACGTCTCCTACAAATTTAATCACATTCACTAAAATTTTATACAAATTCAATACCTTTTATTGTATAAGAGCCCTGGTTGATTGGTCGAGTACACGACTAATTCTAATGTATGATTCTTACATCTACTTGTAAAATGCATATACTGAAACCTTCAAAGAAGATATTTAATATCTCAAATAATAACATGGCTATGCATGCATGTATACTGATTACTAAATTTTAGTTCATAACCCAGTAGACTTGTCAATACCTTTCTGCTATATATTCATAATTAAATTATTTGCACAATTTATACATCGAAGCTATTAACTAAATCCTATATAGAGTAAATCAATTAACAACAAAAGTGGCCATGTGAGTTTTGAATCCGAAACAACCGTAAGTCCTATTCTTTTCTTTTATGTTTGTTGCCAACACCTAACATGACAGTCATCTTTTATTTTAGCTAACTTAAAATAGTTCTCCTAATATTAAACCATTAAGAGCATGTTTTAACCATTATTCATATAAAAGTCATAACTAATTTTTGTCACAAGCAATTATTAATTGAGTAGTAGTAGGAGATTAAATAACAACCAAGTTCCAAATCACCCTCTTCTTTACTGTCATCTCCTATTCTATAACCATTAGCCAACGTGAACCTTATGACATGATTTTAACATATATGTAGCATAATATAAAGATATCTTTATCAAGTAACAATTTTATATTAGATAAAGCTCACCCAGCCAAGCTATTATATCACTTTACGGTTGAGGAAAACAAAGTAAACATTAAGTTATAAACCTAACTACATATGAGATTGATTACATATATATTGTCTAAGCACTTAAAACTCGACCAATCTACTGTCATGTGTAATAGTTACTCAACTTAATCTAAAGCAAAATAGTACATAGGATGTTACCTTACTTGGCTATGAAACTTAAAACCTTTAAAAACTAACACTTTAACTCTTGCTTTGCCGTTCCCTCCATATAATAGTATTTTTGTATTTTTTTTGAATGATATGTACAAGGGTTATTTAAGATTGAATTGGGCCAGAAATCCTGCAACGATCCCGTCTAATGCGTATGTTTCAGTTTAAAAATGGATATAATCGAATTATCTTTATCTACTTTATGGTAATACAAAAGCTACCCTTTAGAATTTATCCAACTAATATTTAGTCCTAAAATTTAAC
>BQNB010067162.1:3435-34297 GCA_026074375.1 Tanacetum coccineum | reverse complement strand
TTAGGAAAAGGTTAGGAAGATTTAGAACTTCATAAGGGAAAAAGGATTGTGTGTGAGATGAGAGAAGTGTGTAAGACTGAGTTGATGAATTGTGTGTGAATTCTGGCTCTATTTATAGGCTGATTTTTGGGTAGAAGTGCGGCGCACAAAATAATTTGTGCGGCGCACATGGTGTGTTAATGCGATAGTATTTAATGACTTCATTTATTTTCGTAGCCGGATAGGAAGTGCGGCGCACAAAATACTTTGTGCGGCGTACTTGGTGAGTTAATGCACTATTTTGACTAAGCCTTTAATTCTTTTGACTTTGAGGAGAAGTGCGGCGCACAAAGGGTAAGTGTGGCGTACATTGGTGGGTGCGGCGTACATTGGGTAAGTGCCGCGCACATTTGCATTTTTCAGCTTGAGACTTTAGCTTTTCTTGTATCTTGCTTTCCGAAGTGTATAAGTACTTGATCTTTACTTTATTTGAGCTCGGGATGTCTTCAAGTGAACCTGCAAGTATTTCATGCTATTAAGTATCGAAAGTTCACGAGAAATGATAAAATATGTATAAATAACGCCACCAAAAACATGTATAATTTAGGCGTTATCAAATGGGTTAATGACATTTAATAGCAACGTACTTTTACATTTGAGCCATTATCAGACACGAACCCAAAAAAGTACCACAATACCCATCCAACTTTCAAATTCTGATTCATTATCATACGTTTTATAGTCATCTCTTGCACCGTTAGTCTTTTTGACTAATGACCGTTTGTAATTAACTCAAAAACATGTTTTCTTTTTCTTTTCTATATATTTTTTAAATTTTCTTATTATTTAATTATCATACGTATATAAAAATGCATAGAAATATATATATATATATATATATATATATAAACGGATAAAGGACTAACGGTGCAAGAAAAAGAAAACATATTTTTTAGAAAAGAAAAAGATAATTAGAAAAAAAATTATATAAAAACGGATAAAGGACTAACATGTATAAGAAAATTTAAAAAATAATTAGAAAAGAAATAGAAAACATATTTTTGTGTTAATTACAAACGGTCGTTAGTCAAAAGGACTAACGGTGCAAGAGATGACTCTAAAACGTATGATAATGAATCAGAATTTGAAAGTTGGATGGGTATTATGGTACTTTTTTGGGTTCGTGCCTGATAATGGCTCAAATAAGAAAATACGTTGCTATTAAATGCCATTAAACCTTATCAAATCCCTCCACACTTAGTTATTGCTTGTCCTCAAGCAATCAAAGCGAGAAAATAAGATCATTTATCGTGACGTGGAGAAAATCTGGTTTTTAGCAAGGGTTTGCATATTGATTAATTTTTTAGGCATAGACATATAACTAGGAACCTCACATAGGGAATGTGTTTGATTTATAGAATTTACTCAATCCACTTAGATAGGGGTTATATTTTTTGTGAAGACACTCAATTTGCACAAACATAATCTAGACAGCTACCATATGCTTGTACTCGACACATAAACATGACCGAAGGGCGGAACTTGATACTGATGAGGGATAATAGCATATAAAAATCTTCATGTACCAAAACCTAAGCCTTTATTTCTTTGAACTACTACATATATTTAGTATTATTATTATTATTTTCATAATAACTAAGGCTTGGCACATAACTTCTTCTTTTAACTTTGACTTCTTCACTTAGGTATTTTAGCAACTTAGCACAAAAGTGAGTGCTTGCAAGAACGAGAACTTGCAGGATTAATTTCACCTCATAACATATGATTAATCAGGCTTCGGTCTAGTAAATGATGATCAAACACGAGTTCTAGAGCTTTTAAATTACCGACTCACTCAAATATAATTATCAACCAATACCAATGCTCTAAAAAGGCGACAAATTACAAATACATAGCCGTAACGATGGATGAGACACTTGCAATTGCATTCAAACCTTAACTCGAACAAGCTAAAAGCATCAATTAACTTAGGTACCAAAGGTGGGTACCCGAATATTTTTAAAGCTTATAATTCTAACAATTTAGTGGACTAATTTTGTGCTAGCTATGATGTCAATCCGTTTGAATTTGCCTTACTAAGAGTATTTTTTATTTTGAAAGAATAGATTTTCGTTAAAATATCAGTTAAATTTTTTTTTGGCAGGGCAGACATGGAGGGATATGATTAATTTTTCCTATTTGGCTCCCCTCCACACTTAAGTTGAACATTGCCCTCAATGTGATAACTGATTAACTAGAGAATAGGGAAAATTAAAGGAAACGATACTTCTCGAGGCATAGAGAAATGTATAGCTGCGAGAGAGCTATCCTTGAGCTTTCTTCATAATTTTCCAATCTTTAAGCTATATTACCTGAATAAAAGTAAACACACAAAAGCACACAAAAAGAAAATATTTTTGAGGGTTTTTTTTAGAAAATAAATTGTTGATAGAAATAATTCCTAAAAACA
The DNA here is from genome assembly GCA_026074375.1 of Tanacetum coccineum. Classification (NCBI taxonomy): domain Eukaryota; kingdom Viridiplantae; phylum Streptophyta; class Magnoliopsida; order Asterales; family Asteraceae; genus Tanacetum; species Tanacetum coccineum. Next base: position 31,848 of record BQNB010067162.1, on the reverse strand, counting down.
TTATTAATATTTTTCACATCTTTACGTTTTGATAATCACAAAATTTAAAAACGTTTAATGTAATATTAATTGTAAACAAGTAATTAGTAGTAAGTTTTCATTTCGAAAATTATATCACTTATATGTATGAATAAATAAATGCTTAATGCATTTTATGATCAAAGGAAATTTTTATTCAACCTCTCACTTTTATAAAATGTTGTAAACATTTTTATAAACATTACAAAACATTATTTACAATTAAAAGAAATGTTTTATTCAAAATAAACATTTTGAAATTCAAAATTTTGAACCTAAAACGGCTAGAAAGTTCCAGAAAATCCCTCATACAAAAAAGGACAAACTGGGGAGCGCCTAGTCTAGGGCGACGCCCTTAAATACACGGGCGACCCCCTAATCTCTAAGGGGACCACCCACCTATTAAAGGGGGCCGCCCATAGGTAGACGCTCCTACAGAATGTCCTATAAATACTAGACTTTTCCCCACTATTTTCTCACCTTTTGCACTCATTCTTTCTGATCAAAAACAGCCCACACATCTCATTAAAATATTTTGATCATTTAATCATAAAGCTTTGTTTCCAAGTGATCCAAGCTCAATTCCTCAAGTACAAGAGAAGAATACTTCCATCATCATGTGAAGAAGTATTACACCTCAAGTGTGTATTACAATCTTGTTGCATCTATATCATAACTTGTAAATCATTTGTAATTCTAGTAAAGTTGTGTAGTAGATAGATCTTGGTGATTGTTATAAGTATAGTTGAATCTTAGTGATTCATCCAAGTTGTGATAGTTAGGTATGAAAGTATAAGTGAAGTAGTGAAGTAGTGTGGTGAAGAATACTAAGGCGTGAAGAAGTTGTGTAGTTGTGAAGTTGTGTTGTGAAGTCGTGAAAGTAGTGAAGAAGTTGTGAAGTCGTGATAGATTGGTTCTAGCTAAGATTAGAACTCGACATCTAGCTTAGTGTTGGAAATTGATAGTTGTGTACGGTTTTCTCCGCCATAAGGGAGTTTGTTGACATAGTGAAGAAAACTCTCGAGTTAGGTGCTCGGGGAGTGGAGTAGGGTGAAGAGGTGCTTCGTTACCGAACCACTATAAATCCTCGCGTTATGGTTTGATTGTTCTTACTCTTATCTCTTGTCTTACTTTATTATTTCATATCTTTCTATTACTTGCTTACATACTTATATTGTTCATATTGTGCAAGTATTGAATTCACATAAAGTCGAATCTAAGTTTTTATAAACTATTAAGTTAAAAAGAGGCAAACTATTCAACCCCCATTCTAGTTTTCCACAATTGGCATCAGAGCCACGTCAAACAAGATTTTTAAAATAAATTTTATTTTAAAACTTGAATCGATCTATGGAATCAGAAAAATATTTAGAAGGGCAATCCATGCAAAGACCACCACTATTTAAAACTGATGGATTTATTTATTGGAAAAATAGATTCGAAGATTATGTGAAGTCGAAAGATCTAGATTTTTGGCATGTTATTACCGATGGTGATTTCCTCATATTCAAAATAATCCCGAAACTAAAAATGATGAAGTTGTACATTTTCATAAACAAAACGATGATCTTAAAAAGAAACTTGCAAAAAATAATGAAGCTAAAATGGTAATTTATAATGCTTTGCCACGTAAAGAATATGAAAGAATTTTTATGTGTCAAACCGCAAAAGAAATTTGAGATACTTTATTAATTACTCATCAAGGTAATAATCAAGTCAAAGCTAACAAAATAGATCTTCTTGTTCAACAATATAAACAATTCATGATTCTGGAAGAGGAGTCAATAGATAATGCATTTGCTAAATTTAACACTATTATCACAAGTCTAAAAGCACATGATGAAAGTTTTTCTAGCAAGAATTGTGTTAGAAAATTTCTTAGGGCATTACATCCAAAATGGCGTGCGAAAGTCACGGCAATTGAAGAATCAAAGAATCTAACAACATTACCTCTTGACGAACTTATTGGAAACTTGAAAGTTTATGAAGAAGTAATAAAGAAAGATTTCAAAATGGTCAAAGGCAAGAAAGAACAAAGTAGATCTCTTGCATTAAAGGTGAAAAAGGAAGTGATGAAGATGGATCAAGCTCCGATAGTGAAGACGAAGAGTATGCTATGGCCGTAAAGGAATTCAAGAAATTCTTTAAGAGACGAGGAAGATTTGTTAGACAACCACGAGGCAATAGAAAAACATTCCAAAGAAGTAGAAACGATGGTTATGGTAAAAGTAAAAGAAAATGTTTTAGATGTAGCGATCGAAATAACCTCATTGGAGAATGTTCAAAGCCACCAAAGAACAATTATCAAAAAACATTTATTGAAGGAGCATGGAACGACAATGGAGAAGATGAAGTGGAAAAGACTAAAGGTGAAACTTGTCTTGTAGCTCAAGCGCCCGATGAAATATGCTTCGGAATAAACTTGGAATCCGATGAGTGGATTAAAGATAGTGGACGTTCAAAACACATGACCGATAATTGAAAGTTGTTTTCTTCATACAAAGCGTACAACGGAGGAAACGTAATTTTTGGGAGCAACTTGCGTGGTAAATAAAACTCTAAAACAAGCTAAAATAGAATTAGAGAATGAAGCACTAGAATTAAAAGATAAATTATCTAGGTTAGAAAAAGGTAAGGAAGTAAATAAAGAATGCAAATTATGTCAAGACCTTAAGTTTGAAAATGAGAAGCTTAGAAAGGAAATATCTAGGCTAAATCAATTTAATGATAGTAGACACTCACTTAAGAAAATAATAAGTTTTCAAAAACCTTCCGGAGATAAATCCGGTTTAGGATTTAATTTTACCAAAGGGTCACCTAGCGAAACCAAACAAGTAAATTTTGTAAGAGCTCAAGAAGTCGAGTAAAAAAAATTGATAGAATCAAACCCAAACTCAAAACCAAAATTTATATTTATAAACAATACTAAAATTCCTATTGCAAGTGATGATGAGGTTAAACGTTTTTACAAACCTTCCTTAAAACCCAGAGTCGGATTTACTAAACATACAATGAGGTCTAAAACACCTCCTCCGAGAAGAAAGGAAAACTCTCATCCTCGTTCCAAAACACCTCGACCTAGAAGAGACCAAGGTAGACCAAATTACTCTAACACTAATCACACAATGTGGAATCATCCACACCAACCAAGCTTTACTCAATATGGAAGTTGTTCACCGTGTATGTGTCCGAATCAAATGTAAAACATGTTCGAAAACAATAACTTCGGACCCATGAAACGATGGGGACCAAATGGCTAAATTATCATATCTTTCGAGGTTAATCATCTACAAGCATCCTTTGGCTTTCGTCAAACAAATTAAAGAACTCATATAGGATTTGTAGGTCTCTGATTAGCCTTTTGTAAGCCAATAGCTAACTTGAATAAATCCAAATCAACTATAAGAGAGACAATGACTATGAATACTATGTGCTAATGCGGAATCTTAACACAAGTACTAAGAAGAACAATTGTAAAACTAACTTCGTATATTGCTATTGATTTTTATTAGGTTTTGATGCCTAAACACTATGTTGTAGGGTTCCTTTTATACACCAAGGAAACGCTAAAAGGATTTACAAAACATGTGAAAGGATAATGCATATCCTTTCCTAAGATATCTCCTAAGATATCTCTAAGATAACTATTATAACTATTCTGTTACATAAACAGACTTAACTAGACAAGGCCAGTACTAACTATAGTACTGTCAGACTTAACTTAGTACTGGCAGACTTAACTATGTCTACCAGACTTAACTCTATAACTACTAGACTTAAGTCTGTTTATAATAATTCCTAACAATCCTCCCCTAACTTGAACTTCACTTGTGATCTTCAAGTTTCTTTGAGTGTCTTCATTATAAGCTTCTTAAGGATTTTGTGAGCATTATCTTTGGAATTATTCTTGAACTACAACATGATGATCTTCCTGAATAAACAAGTTCTTATACTTCTATCAGCATTGCGTGAATCATCCACCTGATCTTATGCAGCACTAATCTTCTACGTATCTAATGTAAACACTTCACAGCAACAAGTCATATCTCTTCAGCAACACTTGAATAAGCAGCAACATTGACTATATGTACATCAAATCATAAAGTTTCAGTCTATTCTCATCACTTCCAGGTGTGTTAACTCCTGTAAGAGGTGAATCATTGAAAATTTAATGGATTTGATGTCTCTTTACCAGTTAGCCATTAACTCTGGAGTAGTCAGTCCTTTAGCCACCAGAAAGGTGCATGTCCATGGTTGACTGAAAATCATTTCAACTCTCTAGTTACATATTAAAATATTGGTGCGTTGATACATATGGTTTTGCAAAACCATTACAGCCATGACCAGATTTGATATACCTTTACCTGTAGCCGTTTGCTCAGGGCTAGTCAATCCTTTGGCACCTAGAAAAGGTAATTCCATGGTGGATTGATTACCATATCAACTCTTTGTACATAAAACTTGATGAGTTGATGTACCATCCACTTTTTGGTAAAGTGATCAACCATTCTCAATATGGATTTGCAATTGTCTTTACCATAAGCATAATCTCATGGACGAGTTAATGTTTTTCAACTAGCTTACCACAACATCCATAACTGTGGGCTAGCCAAACCCCCCCCGCTGTATCATATGATTATGGTGAGTTGATAACCATACAATTTTTGGCAAATTGTCAGCCATAAACGGATTTGAGAAGTCTTTACCAAGAGCCGTTTGCTCCTGGACTAGCCAGTCCTTATGTCTGTTAGACATGGTGGACTGATAACCATTTGTTGTGTGGTGGTTAGCAAACACCCAAACCCTTCTCTCTTCCATTATAGTTTACAGCTTCCAACATATGTTCACATCTACTGATAACTCCATCATTTTCTAACACCAGCTTGCTTCTCCATCATTTTCAAAAGTTTATAACAATCCTCATTCATCTTTCCATCCAGAAGCTTTATTTTCAGCATAGTTTGACATACATTAACTGATAAAGGATATTTTCTTTCTGCTAACATATAAATATCAGCTGAGTCTAGGTTCAAACAATGCACTCTGCAGGTTTCATAGTATCTCCAACTTAGTATCTTTTGTTGACCTGGTAAGCTCCAAACTAAGTCAGTACTAAGAGGTGCATCAAACATTATCTTCAAGTTCTATGTAGAACACTATCTAATCAAAGAATAATCCACTTCATCTCAACCATCCATTTTATTTCCATCTAATGGTTTAGATTAATTTTTATTTTTATTTAATTAAAAAACCCACTTTCATCCTATTTTTTTAAAATTAAATATCTCACAAACCGTTAATCGTTACGCAAAACGGTTAAACCCTACCATCCGCGACGAGAATTTATTCGCATCTTTCTATAGAGGGCATATCTTCTATATACTTTCATAGTAACAACCCCTTTTTTTTGATCAGATTATTTTTTTGATTCACGTATGAATAAAAAATCACATGATGATTATATACGGAAAATCAACATGTGATTGTGATACCAATCACTTTTTGGTGTATGGGATGTTTTTCAGAAAGTGAGTTGAAAATAAAAACATTCGGAAAAAGTTCGTCGTAAAGTATTTAGCATAGGGTGCCTCTAATGTAGAAGATAATTTTTTTGTTTTTCAGAGTGATGTGAAGAAAAAAAATATCGGACGAATAAAACAAGGGTGTCGTATCCGGAAAAGTACTTATTAGCAAGCTCGCTACTCTATAGAACAGATAAAGAATACTATACTCGTTCCGCTATCATGATACATTCTTACGTAATCGTACTGAAACTATTTTTCTCCGATTTTTTTTCAATCACCTGTCGGAAAAAAGCGACATGTGATTTGATTGATACAATTCTCTTGTGATTTCACTTAAACAATCACGTTCTGCTAGTGATTTTTTAAGACTCAGTTTAGACCTGAAAAAAAAAAATCGACAAAAAAAGAATCGTCGATGAAGTATATAGATGTGCCCACTTTATAATAAAGATTATAAAAACAGAATACTCGTCGCCTGATTACTTCTGACGAATTTCTGTCTTTGTTGTTCATCCATTTTCTGTTACATCTACGTCTGAAAAAAATCAGATGTGAGTGGTATCTACACCCCAAGACATGTGCAATATGGCTTAAATGTCTATCGTGATTGTATGTCAGCCCCTACCCCCATCACCGTGATCTGTGAACATAAAAAAAAAAAAACATAAATAGAAGTTCGTCGCTGTCACACAAAACAGGATATAATTTTAAGCGTAAGATAATGTTGCCCCCCTCATAGAAAGGATAAATAAACATGACGCGGCGCGATTGGGGGGGTAGGGTGGGCGGATCGGTTTGGGGGGGGGATTGGAGGGAGCGGGGGGCGTGAGTGTGGTGGGGGTATAGAATATTGGGCGGGGTATTGCTGGAATAGGGCCCGGGGAGGGGGGTGGGGGGGGGGGTTGTGGGGGGGTTGGGAATAGGTAGGAATAGGGGGTCGGGGTTTGGGGGTGGGGGGGTTTCTGTTTTTCTTTTTTTTTTTTTTCTCCCTTATGATTTGGAAAAGGTAAAAATGAGACTCTCCCGGCGTGGTATGTAGGATTTACTCATTTGTTCTTTAAATACTGACCATTTTGTTTCTTATGGATCTTCACTGTACCATTATCTCTTCAACACAATTCCTGTAGACATTCTGTTAAAAAGATCTTCTTCTTGATATTTCTTTATTAGCCAGGCTCTAAGCTCATATAAACCTTATATGTACCATTTTCCCTTAAGTACTATGATATACTTCCTTTCTTGCTTGATGAGTGATCTTATAGCTTGCTACTATACTAGGGGGAAATTTAAACAGCTTTACGGAAACATGATTTAATTGGAATCATACGGTACCCTTTGAAAGAAGAATCATCTTCTTCACTAGCTTGCATCTTTTTCAGCCTTCATCCTTAGCAGTGTGTAACCCTTTCCTTGCTATCCTGGTTTCCTTCTTTTTCCCATTTTCTTTAAGGCTTCTTTTTCTTTTCTTCTATAGATTGTGCTCTGTCTCATCATCTTTGGCCTCTTTTAGTTTGCGTTTTTGTCTGAAGCTTTCTTCATCCAAATCTTTCCAACTCAGCTTTGCTAGCTTTAGACTAATAGGAACAAAACGTACCAATTGCTTAAACCTGCTTATCAAATTCTTCTTTAATCTCTCAAACTTCAAACTTCTTCAACTGGAAAAGATTCCATGATTCCTGGATTTTCATATAATCTTGACATATTAAATTCCTCAACTGTGACCTGAAGTCATATAGGGCTTACTTCTGTTATGCTTTTGGCCCTTTCTTCTGCAAAGTACTTCTTTCTTTGAATTTACTAATGTCTACCATTCTATTTGCCAAAGGTTTTTCAGAATATATATCTTTTGCCTATAACACTTTTTGCTATACTTCTGCATTTGCCTCAAGTTTAGCTTAATAGCCATCCCCATATCGTCTTCAGAATATGTTGAGCTTCTTCAAAATGAACTTGAGCTCTTTCTTTGCTTTTGTTGTCAGTTAACTATACTTCTTCTTCTGCCTAGATTCTTTTAGCTCATAAAAGCATCCAAATGACATGAACTTGTGTTGCTGTTTCTTTTTCTCTCTTGATTTTGCAATTTATGGCTTCTGTAAAACTAGCTTCTTCTTGTTGAATTTGTTCTTTAGTTCTTTTGGGAGCTTGAGTCTCTTCAACAATCATTGGAGCTTTTCCTTCCCTTTGGCCTCTCTCAGAACTAACTGGTCCACTACCAGTACTAAATCCTAAGCTACTAGTATTAACTTCTTTAAAGCCAGTACTAATGACTTCAAAGTCTTTTCCCTTGAACTCTTTTCTCCTCTTGTATCTTTTACCCTTATCAACTGATTTTGACCTCTAAGAAGCAACCTTTGTCAGAGTTTTAGTTGCTTCCAAGGTTGTAGGGCTGATTTCTTCTTCCTGAGCCTCTCCTAAAGGTTTAGTAGGAGTAACAAAAGAAACTAGAGGATCATCATCAATGTCCTTAAATATGCACTTCCTTCAAGGTTCTTAAGAAATCCCACCTGATTATGCTTAGGTACGAAAGCCATTGTAGTAGAACGGTTGTGATTCTTGGTGATTATCAACTGGGTTTGACGCGTTTTGGTAACTTAGTACTGATTGGAACTGCTAATTGACTTTATATGTGAAAAATAATGAATTTCAATTATCCCTCTGACAAAATAGGCTCTTTTTAATGAAGAAAACTATTGTAGGTGAGATAAAATAGTAAATATCCAATTTTGTATCATTATCCGCTTAAATATCCCCGCAATTTGCTCTAACGGTTATATTTAGAGAAAAGTCAAAGTTGTGAGACCAAACAGTACTAACGACTAGTTACTAGTATTAATATTGGCCTACCAGACTTAAGTCTGGTCAACCAGTATTAACAATTGATTGTCAGAACTAACAATAAGCTTACCAGGATTAACATTGGCCTACCAGACTTAAATCTGGTCAACCAGTATTAACAATTTATTGTCAGAACTAACAATAAGCTTACCAGGATTAACTAGTAAACTACCAGAATTAAAATTGACAATACCAGAATTAACTTTTGCACAACTTCAGTTCAACTTTAATCCATGCTCCAATGCAATCCAAGTATAACCTGAAAATGTTAAGCCACACACAAAATATACTACAAAATGACTTGAAAACACTTATTACTACTAGGTCTATGACTACTAGAATTAAGATAATCTATCATAATTAAGTCTACTATCTAGTATGACTAAATTTACAAACTATACATTTAATCCTCCCCTTAAATGTAGCTATGGATTTATCATACCAATATTAACCACTAAGAAATGAAACCTTGGTCCATCAAAAGCTTTGGTCAATAGGTCAGCTACATTGAAGTCTGTGTGAATTTTCTCCACCATAATGAGCGCTCTTTTCATTAAGCTTCGTTATTTAAAGTGGTGTCTGATCTCTATGTGCTTTGTCTTGGAGTGATACACGGGAATTCTTCCAACAATGCATATTGTACTTTTTATTATCAAATAGTGAATTTTTGGTTATTCATAAAATTGAAAACCATTAGTCCAACATTGTATTCCTGAAATCCACAACACTTGTCCACAGTAGCTTGCAGCAGCTACATATTCAGCTTTTGTTGTAGAGGTAGCCACTATGGTATGTTTCTTGCATTGCTAAGAAATTAATTTGTTTCTAAGAAATTGACAACCACCAGTTATGGATTTCCTTTCAAGATTGGCGCCAGCATAGTCACTGTCTGAGAAAGCTTCCAGGTCAAAAGATGATTATCTAGGATACCATAAGCCCAAATTAGGTTTGCCCTTAAGGTACTTAAAGATTCTCTACACAGCATTTAGGTGTGAAGTCTTGGGAGTGACATGAAAACGAGAACAAGCACATACTGTGAACATTATATCAGGCCTAGAGGCAGTTAAATACATGAGAGAACCTATCATGGATCTGTATAAGTGTACATCCACATCAGCAGCTTCCTCATCTTTTGTCAATGCCATCTTGGTCTCCATAGGGGTTATTGCAGTTTTCACACTAGCAAGGTCAAAACTTTTTCGCTTCGTCCTGACATACTTGTCTTGAGGAAATGAAAATTCCATCTGTCTTTTGTTTGACTTGCTAATCCAAGGAAGAAGATGGTTCACCCATAGAACTCATTAGAAATCTGCCTTTTCATAAGCCTCAAATTCGTCACACCAAGAGCTTGTTCTTAGTAGGAGCCAAAGCTGATATATCTACATACACTTAAACCAGCATGATATATTCTTATCTTTCTTATAAATAAAGTTCCTGTCCAATGGTACCCGTCTGTATCCATGCTCCTCTAGAAATGTTGATGAGTTGCATACCAAGCTTAGGGGCACTTGATGAAAGTCCATATAAAGCTTTGGACACCTTATAAAACCTTCTTGGATGATCAGGATCACAAACTAGGAGGTTGAGAAAACATACACCTCTTCTTCTCTAGTGCCATACAAAAATGCACTTTTGACATTCCATTTGGTATACCATGAACCCCATATATAAATGAGGGCAAAGGCTAAAAATAAACCTGATAGCCTTCTTTCTTGCCACAGGATAGTAAAAACCTCATCATAGTCATACCTCCTCTTGTCTCGTGACCTTGGGGCCACTTAATCTTGCTTATTTCTTAACAACTACTCCTCTTTCATCTTGTTTTGTTTCTGTATACCCATTTTGTTCCAATCACCTTTGCTCTATGAGGTAGATCTACTAGAATCCATACCTGTTGCAGCCTAAACTGTAACAACTCCTCTTGCATAGCTTCAACCCAACTGTCATCTTTAAGAGCTTCAGAAATCTTTTTAGGTTCCTCCTGAGATAAGAAGCAGGCAAACAAGCAATGTTGTTGATCTTTGTGATTGTTCCTTTGCTGCTTTTGAACATAACTTACAAGTGCATGTGCTCCAGAAGTTTGCTTCACTCTGCTTCTAGTTTGCACAGATGACTTAGGATCGCCAAGTATTTGGCTTTGTGGTGTGAAATGTTGCTGAAATCCTAAGAGTAGGAATGGGACTAACAGCTACTTCTGTTGGTAAGTTGTTGAAATCATGGACCATACCCTCTTCATCATAAGAAGCTTCATCAAAAATCCCTTTCTGAGGCTTGTTAAAGATTGTGAGCTCTGGCATATCTGAATCATCTTGATTAGCAGGTTGAGTATTAGCTGGTTCACTACCAGAATTAACTGAGTTAGTACTGGTAGCTTTATCAGTAGTTACTTCCCTTAAATGCTTTTGAGCAAGTTGATCCAAGTCTCTTCTAAAAGCTAGAATTTCAGGAGTATCTTCTGAAATGCCAGTAGAAAAAGCTTCCTTCTCTTGTGTTTGAAGGTTTTGAAGTTCTGTCAAAAACTTCTCTTCCTTTGAATTAGTAGAAGACTTCCTTGGTCCAACTTTTGCTGCAGAATGCTTGATTGCTGTAGGCACAACAATAAGCTCCTCATCCTTATCTGCTTCCTCAGAAGCATTTGCATTAGGAGATTGTAGAGTACTTGCACTGTTAGTTACCTCTAAAGTACCTACATGTGGGTTAGATTGATTGTCCAAAGACACATGAATATAATTCATAGAATCAACGAGATAATCAATATTAAACATCCATCTATAACCTACCCCTTTCACATTAGGTTTTTCTTCAAGAAATTTTACATGCAGATTTACTTCTACCTTTTTGGTTACTAAATTATATACCCTAAAGGCTTTGCTATTTAGTGAGTAACCAACTATGAAACCCTCATCACACTTTCCATCAAACTTGCCAAGCACACTTAGAGTATCTAAAATGGTAACATGGCACCCAAAAGGTCTTATGTAGCTAATAATTGGTTTGTGGCCAAACAAAAGTTCATAAGGAGATTTGTTTTGAGGTTTAGTCACTCGTACCCTATTAAATATATAGCAAGCAGTACTAACTGATTCTGCCCAAAAAGTAATTGGTAAAAGTGAGTCTGCTAGCATAGTTCTAGCAGCCTCAATTAGGGTCCTATTTATTCTTTCAGCAACACCATTCTATTGTGGGGTTCTGGCATTGTTATACTCTTGTTTTATTCCCTTGTTCCCACAAAATTCAAGCATATCCATATTCTTAAATTCAGTGCCATTATCTGATCTAATGATTTTAACCATGTAATTAAGCTGGTTTTCAATTTGTCTAATGAAGTTCTGAAGGATGCCATTGGTTTCATCGTTTGTAGCCAAGCAGAATACCCACCTAAATCTGGTACAATCATCAGTAATTACAAGGCAATAACTTGCATGATTAATACTCTTTACAGAAGTAGGCCCAAAAATATCCATATGCAAGGTGTGTAATGGCTCAGCTATCATTCTTTCTAATTTAGCCTTGCAGGAGGCCCTGTGTTGTTTACCTTTTTGGCAGGCAACACATGTATGGCCATTTTTGAAAACCTTAGAAGGTAGACCTCTTACAAGGTTTCCCTTAACAAGTTTGTTTAAGTTTTTAAAATTTATATGACCTAACCTCATGTACCATAATTTAAATTCATCAGATGTGGCTTTTGTAATCAAACAAGCATAATCTTTTGTGAGAGCAGGTGTCTTCATATCAAAGCTGTACATATTGTGTTGCCTTGGGACTTTTAGAAGTATCGAATTTTTCATAGGCATTTTTTAATTAAAGTCATGGGTAAGAAACAACAAGACATTCAGTTTCTCAGGTAAAAAGAACCTTTGTGCTGCTTATCAATATTTGTTGATATTGAGTAAAGATTAAAATGCCCAAGTTCTTTTACAAAAGACCACACTATCAAAATCTAAATTACCAACTCTTATCCTACCTTTACCAGTAATGTAGCCTTTGCTACCTCCAAAGGTAACAGATCCCCCTTTGTATTCTTCAAAATCATCCAGGTGATCCTTGTTACCAGTCATGTACCCTGAGCATCCACTATCAAATATACCTCTGTCCTCCATGTCTTGAGTGGATGATCCTTCACATGAAAAAGAGAAATTAGTTTCTCTTAGGGACCTAGGCCTTTTCAGGCCTGGGTCTGCCTTGTGAACCTTTAGCATTCACAGTTCTAATAAAAGTTGGTCCACTATCACAATTGGAGTTTGGTCTAGAGTTCCTCCAATTTATTATAACCCTGTGAGTCTTAATGTTGTGCCTTAATTTCCCTTTTATAGCTGTTTGAAAAAAGAGACATTTTGCTTGTATTTTCTAACAATGGGTCTTCTCACAGGTGAATGTGATTTTGAAAAATGACTTCTTTGATTAAACTTATTCACCTGGGGTCTTACAGGACTAAAACTGTTTGAGTTATAGGTAGGTACTGGTTGTTTAGATCTACCAGTATTAACATTAGTCCTGACAGAATTAACATTATGCCTAACAGAATTAACATTTACCCTACCAGTATTAACATTAGGCCTAACAGAATTAACATTTTTCCTAACAACATTAAGTTGTACTGGTCTAGGTACAAATTGATTAGCATGATTAACCCTATTTGCATTACTCCATACTAGTTTTGCCACCCTGTTACCAGTATTAAAAACCCTTTGTTTCTTAAACTCAGCCTCTCTTGCCATTTTCTTTTCATAATAGTCACAATCTTTGATCAAATGACTTAGGCTGCCACAAACAAAACACTTTTTCTTGATGAAAGAGTAACCTTCTCCTAGTTCTCTTTCCATCATTTTATTCCAATTCTTTCCTTTAACTTCAGATGTCCCTTGATTTTTCATTTGTTGCCTAGGAGTTTTTACGTGTGTTGCACAACTAGGTTCAACTTCTTTTGATTCAGACACAACTTTTTCATTAGTTGTAACAGACTTAGACGTAGACATCTCATTTGGTACACTTATACTTTCTGATTCAGACTCAGAAGAGTGCTCAGAGGGATTTCCAAAAGATCCTTCACTGTCATTTGATTGACAGGTAGAATGCTCAGTGGAGTTGTCATCTGAGTCACTAATTTCAGGCTTTTGAGGTCCCTTTTTACCATAAACATACAAAGAATCATCAATTTCCTCTTGTGGTTTAGGAGTATAGTCTCCAGTTAATGGATGTGGAACTCCTTTGAAATTATCAGTCTTTGAAAATCTACTGTATAAAGGTTTGTTAAGAAAATCTTCTTCTGTACACTTAAACACAGTACGATTCATTTCTTCCTCATAGCTTAAAACCTCATTGTTTGATTGTATTTCATATCCTAAGCCAACTTTACTATTTGAAGTCATACCTGAATCAACTAATTTCCAAAGGTTTTTAGAAGAATTTTTCCATGAATCTACTGTTTTCTGCAATTGTTCCTTTTCTTTTACAGCTTTCATTCCTATTCTCCTATATCTTTTAAGCTTTTCATCTTTTGCATATATTTCATTTGCTTGAAATGTAAGCTGTTCATTTAGAGATAATTGCTGCTTTTGAAAAGTAACAACTTGAGCTTCTAATTTCTTAACAACTAGAGTATAGGCAAGTATTTTTGCTTCTTGTTCACCTAACTGATTCATTTGTTCATCACACAGTGTTTTAAGCTTATTATATGAATCAATGCAAGTTTTAGAACATAATGATACCTCATTATTTGAGCTGATTGCCATGAGTGCATGATTTGACTCTTCTTCCTCTACTGTATGTTCTCCCCAATTGACAACACCATCATCCATTGTCAGCAAACAGTTCTGATTCTGCTCTTTCTTTCCAGCTCCTTGATCTTGATAAAAAGAGTCTCTCTTCTTTCCATCATTTGTCCCCTTGGATGGGCATTCTCTAGCAAAATGACCAGTGTTGTGACATTTGAAACATTCAAGCTTCTTTTTGTCAAAACCAACAGGTTTGTTTCCATCAATCCGTACTCTCCTTCCAGTCTTTTTGTAGAACTTCTTCATTCGAATAGCAATCATTGCTATCTGCCAGTTTATGTCCATCTCCTCAATGTCCACATCATTAATCTGTTCTAGGTCTTCATGAAGCAAGTCCAAATCTTCAGATTGTTTGGCAAAGAGTGAATAAATAACTTCATCAGCAAAACCAGCAGGAACTTCTCTTTCTTGAATATTGTTTGAAGAAGTAGGAGTACAAGTACTGTAGGCACCAGTATGACCAGACTTAACCTTGTTAGTGCTGCTCTTGCTGTGTGATACAAAAGCAACATTTTGAGCACTTGCAGATGATTTTGAGGTATTTGTGAGTTCCTGCTCAAAGACTCTAAGGTTATTATACAAGTCATCAATGGACAAAGTGTCAACATCTGGTTTGGTTCTCATTGTCATTGCCAGATTTGACCAAGCTGGGGGCAAAGATCTGAGAAACTTGTGATTTGCATCCTCAGTGGATACTTCAGCACCATGAGCTTCCAACTGTGAGAGTAGTTGTTGGAATCTGTCATATCCCTTTTCCAACCCTTCTGAACTTGATATAGTAAATGCTTCAAACTGTTGTTTTAAAACAGCTTTCTGCATCTTCTTTGAATTTGCATTACCACCAAACCTAGTCCTTATGGCTTCCCAAATTTCTTTTGCATCATCCATTCCATGAAATCTTCTCAGATGTTCCTTGGGAATGGCCATAAGTAAGATGGTTCTTGCCTTCCTTTCCTTTTCAACAACATGAATTTCTGCAGCAGATACTGGTGGAAGTATTCTAACAACTCTATCTTTTCCAGTTGAGATTCTCTTCTTTGAATTTCCATTCTGAATTACCTTCCAAACATCATTATCAATATATTCAAGGTAATGCTCCATCTCCATAGCCCATATATCATACTCCTCCTTCTTCAGAATTGGGAGTTTGATATTTGAAATAGTGGTTGTTGTAGGAGTGAGTTGTTGTTGTTGTTGTTTTGGTTTATTGGTTGCAGTACCATTGTCTGATGCATCTTCATGGTATGATGCTTCATCATCACTAAGATGTTGAGAGTAATCATCATTAGCAGGTTAAGACATTTATCTAGATCTAAAAGTGATTGTTTATGTTCTTGTGATTCTTCTTATTCAGAGTCCCTCTAGAGGCTCTGATACCACTTGTAGGTCCAAAGTGTTGGATCTGATTAGCCTTTTGTAAGCCAATAGCCAACTTGAATAAATCCAAATCAACTATAAGAGAGATAATGACTATGAATACTATGTGCTAATGCAAAATCTTAACACAAGTACTAAGAAGAACAATTGTAAAACTAATATATTGCTATTGATTTCTATTAGGTTTGGATGCCTAAAACACTATGCCGTAGAGTTCTTTTTATATACCAAGGAAACCCTAATGGGCTTTACAAACATGTCAAAGGATAATGCATATCCTTTCCTAAGATATCTCTAAGATAACTATTATCACTATTCTGTTACATAAACAGACTTAACTAGATAAGGCCAGTACTAACTATAGTACTGCCAGACTTAACATACTAACTTTAGTACTGCCAGACTTAACATAGTACTTGGCAAAACTAACTAATACTACAAGTATTAAGTCTTTTATAATATATTTCCCAACACTATTTGTAGAACTCATGGATAAAAGGAAGAAGCATTTTGCAAGACTTAAAGCAGAAGAGCAGAGAAGAAAACCACTAACCAAAGCTCAAAAGAGGAATCAAATGTGTACTTATTTGAAAAACATGGATGGATTTACTCACAATCAGTTGAAGAACAAAATCTTTAATGAAGTTCAGAAGTCTTTTGACAAGACCATGAGTTGGATAGACTCATTTGTACCTGTGGATTCTGAAGTGGTGAAAGGAAGTAAAGATAGAGCAGAAGGCAGTGAGACAAAAGCAAAAGGAAGTTCTAAAAGAGCAGGAGAAGATCTTCAATAGGATTCTACCAAGAAGCAAAAGATGGATGATGATAAAGAGAAAGAAGAACTTAAACAATGCTTTAAGATTGTTCCAAATGATGGAGATGATGTAACTATTAATGCTACACCCTTGTCTGTCAAAATTCCAATTATTGACTACAAGATCTATCAAGAAGGGAAGAAAAGTTTCTTTCAAATTATCAGAGCAGATGGTAAGTCTCAGATGTATCTTACTTTTAGTAAAATGCTTAAGAACTTTGATAGAGAAGACTTGGAAGTTCTTTGGAGAATAGTCAAAGCTAGATTTAAGAAGACGAAGCCAGTGGATTACATGGATACTTTCTTACTTCTTAATTTGAAGACCATGTTAGAATATCATGTTGAAGATAGTATATGGAAGAATAAACAAGGATTAGTTAAAGTGCTGAATTGGAAGCTTTTTGATTTTTGTGGAGTTCATTGTATAACAGTGCAGACCATACCATTTTATCTATTGGTTGAGAAGATGTATCCATTTACAAAGCACACACTACATCAGATGTTTAATAATGTGAAGCTTCAAATTGACTATGAGTGTGAAATGGCGTTTGATCTTCTTAGATTGGTCAAGAAACAACTTAAGGAAGGCTATATACCTGAATGAAGTGTTTAGAAGCATCCTCCTAGTGAAGATAAAGCTTTTAATCAAGAAACTTGAAGATTCAAGGATTGTTGGGATTAAAAGACTTCTTAGTGCTGTTGAAGTTACTGCTGCTGGTTATGATTTCTACTGCTGGTGAAGACTGAAGAAATATTCTAAGTGATTAATACTACTAGTGTAAAAGTTAAGAATGCTAGTGGAAGTTACCGCTGCTCAAGAAGTTCAAGGAAAATATACTAAGTGGTTACTACTGCTGATGTAAAGTTACTAGTGTTAGTATAAAATTAATGTTGCTGAGAAAGTTAATGCTGCTAGTTATAAGTTAGTACTGTTAGATCAAGTTAGTACTGCTTATGTGATATGAATGAGATATTTTTGTAAAATATACGTATAAATTATTTGATTAGAAGATCATGATAACTTAAGAATATATCGTAAACCAACCAGGAATCCTTGGTGTATAAAAGGAGGTCCAAGGGTATAGAATTCAATGTATCAGTATCAGTGTATCAAATCGAGTCATTCATAGAATTGTCATAGCTTCAAGGTTTTGTAACCCTAAAACTATTAAGAGTGTTCGTATTATATTGAGGCTAAAAGTTTGGTAAACTGTTTGTTATTGATCTTATTTATCAATGTTTCATTGAAATTCTTCTTAGTATCATTGACTAGATTCTGCATAGTCTTTGATATTCATAATCAAAGTTGTATAAGGATTTAATCAAGATTTGTAGGTGGTTTGGGTTTTTTTAAAATAGGCACAAAAAAATAAGTAAACGTGGTCCAGTCATATTAGGGCACGGTTTAGGCGGCGCGTCTTGGATTTATTTCTGTATTATTTAATGAGATTGATTGATTAAATGATGATAGTATATGATTGGTAATATTTTAAAATAAGTTATTACAACTTATTTGAGTGTTGGTTGAGATTTATAATGGATATAAACGAAGAAACGGGTCACGGTTTAGTATTTTGCTCGGGTTAGGGTTTCTAGGTTTCATTTCATGAAATCTTATGAAATGAGGATGATTATGGAATTTAAATGAAGTATATGAATTGCTTGTAACTTGTGCTTGATGGATTATACAAGATTCCTTGGGAAAACGGAGGTAAAACGGCTATTTGGACATCATGCATTAATGACTTATACATTATGCTTTAAAGGACTTGTACCTTATTTTGGAGGGAAAGTATTATTCAAATGAGATGTTATATGACTTGTATATATCTTTTTAGTAGCTTGTACATTCGCTTTAGATATTAACCTTTCATGGAATTAGGGTTTAGAGGTATATAATAACGGTTTAAAGCCCGTTTTGATATAACGTTGCGAATGGTACATTATAAGAGTAATGTACTTTGTAATAATGATATTAAGATATCGACTTGATATGTTATGATGTTTGCTTGACATATAAATAGATATAGATGGCATACGTAGGTTGCGTGAGCTCGTTTACTTTAGTTATGCAAGTTACATTGCATATTGAGATATTGGTAATGCACGTAATGTAATAAAGCGAAAAGTTTCCCCGTATAATTGTGATCATAGTAAAATAGGTTGATTTTGCATTTCATGAAAATTTTGGGTTGTTATAGTCTCCACCCCTTACAGAAATCTCGTCCCGAGATTTAGTCGAAATGCCGGAGAGATGTCAAGGAATGATTATGAATTTTGTAAGAGGGTTGCTAATCATGTGGGGTACAGATTTAGAAATAAACAGATAATAAAGGTAATAATGATAATGATAAGTGAAGAAAAGGAATTATTTGTACAAACGGATTGAAAGAAACTTGTTTGTACGTATGCTATATACTTAAGCCTACTTATTTATAATTTGTCACTTACAAAGAGAAGCGTCCAAATCCTTGTAACTGAGAATTTATAAATTCATAGTTCGGAGATTTATAATTTCTTTATTCAAATGAAGAAGCATCCTAATTCATTTCAATAAGATGATCATAAATCGTCTTACCTAAGCATAAAACATGATATCAAAACGGTAAGGTGTAGAAAATGATATGATCATGAAAGGTAAGATAATTATGGAGATATTAATTGTTCTGACGCCCATATAGTTGAGGATGATAATTTATGTTTCAAAGGTATGAGTAGAGTATTCAGAGTTGAATATGATAGAATTAATGGAATTGACAACAAACGAGAGTTATGTCGAGTTTTGATATCCACTATGTTAACAAAGATGTTACGAATTCATCACTTTATTTATTCCATGGATATACTTTACATGATAAAACTTTTAAAAGAGTTGAACTTATACTACGTGTCTCGAAGTAGGTTAAAAAAGCAACAAATAAACAAGGATTTGTAGCTTGATGTTTGGGGTTTTCAAACTTATGAAGTGTGTTTCAGAAGATTTTGGTGATGAACTTGAATATCTTCGAGAGTTGTTTCTAGAGTAGAAAAGTATACTTGTCTCTAAGTACGCCCTCCTGTGGCCTTGTTGTTTGCTTTTGAGCACTGATTTGTATAATGTCCTTTTTCTCCATAGACATTACAAGTTAGGGATACTGATTGTAGGTTGTTTGTAGTGGCTGGTCTTTTGTTTCTGCAATTCTTAGTCAGATGACCTATTCTATTGCAAGTCCGACACTTGACAGTGTATTGTCCTATGTGATGCAGGGTGCACCTTTCACACAGGGGACGATTCCCAGTATATCCATTGGCGGCAGCATAAGTCCTGAAGGTTTCTTGCCTTCTATTCTGTTGTTGGTGGTAATCATTATTACGGTTGTTGTTGTTATAGTTATTCTGATAGCTGTTGTTGTTGATGATGTTTCTCTTATCCTCAAACTTTCGTTTGTGATCATTGGTTTCTTGCACAGAATCACGCTTTATTATCTGATCCATTAATCTCTGGGCTATGTTGGTGGCTTCCTCCAAATTTTGAGGCTTCGAGGCAGTAACATTTCCTTCAATACTTCTGGGCAATCCACTGATGAAAACTTCCATAAGTTTCTCAGTGTTTGGTACCATGTTTGGGCATAAGACGGCTAATTCCTGGAATCTCCTAATGTAAGTCTTAAGATCATTTCCTTTCACAACTAAGTTGTAAAATTTGACTTCCATTTTCTTGACTTCAGTTAGAGGGCAATACTTATTGGTTAAGAGCCTTTTCAATTCGGTCCAGGTGATTTGATTGGCTTGATTTATTCCAATAGGTTGAGCGTATGAATTCCACCAGGACAGGGCATCATCGGTTAAAGTACCGGTAGCAAAGGTCACTTTGTTTTCCTCGGCACAGTTGCTACGAGAAAATACCGATTCAGTCCGCTCAAACCAGCGAATGAGGCCAACTGCTCCTTCCGTACCATTAAAGTAGAAAGGTTGGCAGCTTATGAATTCTTTATAGTTTCCCATTTTTGCTACAGGAGTTCCAGCAGGTCCGGTGTTCCTGTTGGGATTACTAGCACTTGCCATTGTTGCAGCTTGTACTTTCTGAGCTGAGGAAATGCCATCAGTAATCAGTTGCTAGATGACAGCCAAAGTTATGGGTGGTGTTTCAGATGTTGACGTCCTTTTGGGAGGCATTCTATCAACACAAGATAACGCGTAGTAAGAATGACATCATAAGTTTTGAAAGGTAATACTTAAAAGAAAATGTGATGTTTAAAATGCTTAAAGAGTAATGCTCATTTTTAAATTTTAAGCACTTAGAGGTTATGGTATGATTCATAATGATGAAGACGGAGACAATGATGCAAATGATGGAGATGATGATGAAAGAGAGATAAGATGGAAATAAGGTACGTAACGGGATTGCCTTCATAAATAACTTGCCTTCTTACTGTACATAGTCAAGATTTGACAAGTGTTTTTATTTATACCACACATCCCGTGGCTAGGATAAAGCTATAACTAGTTTGTTGATTTTGAGCCGGTAGATGACATCCTAAAGATCCTCCTGATCTGTTTGGTGACGGGCTTGGTTCTCCTCAATGCTTTGTTCAAGATTGGAAATTCTGTAGTGAGCAAAGGCAATCTTATCCTTTTGCCCTAATTGCTTCTTGTGAAGTTTGATAATCTGAGTACGGATTCTCTTAAGTTCGGTCTTTAGTTCGTTACCATTTCTTCGTATGATCATTCTATTAATACGTCCTTCTTCCATTTTCTCAATGTGGTGAAAAGAGAGTTCATCTAAGTAATTCAAAATATCTTTGATTTGTTCCTCATGATGTTTCAGA
This sequence comes from Tanacetum coccineum, assembly GCA_026074375.1. Lineage (NCBI taxonomy): Eukaryota > Viridiplantae > Streptophyta > Magnoliopsida > Asterales > Asteraceae > Tanacetum > Tanacetum coccineum. The sequence goes on along the minus strand of BQNB010067162.1, from coordinate 10,697 downwards.
TGCATCTTAATTGAACTTTTTCCTATTTCAAATATTTGAGGTGGGGTAGGAGTATAACCTGAGAAAGATGGTGATACCAAATCACAGGTTTGATTCCAAGATGAATTAGATAACGTAGTTGAGGAAGAAGATGGAGGATGGATTTGCTTCTTAGGTGGTAATAATTCTTCAGGAACAAATAAATATCGGGGATCAAATAGTAGTGATGGTGGTAATACCGGAGATGGAGTCAAAATAGCTGGTGGAGTAATGGGATCTGGTGGTGAAATACGTGATTCCTTAGCATAAAATGCTTGTACGTCCTTTAAACATGGATTATTGTAGAAAGGTGAGAATACTGGTGGGATCATATTATCTTTAAAGTTTTTTGAAGAGTTAAAAGAACTGCTTTTCGATGAAGTTGGGAAATAATCCAATGAGACTGAAGTATAGTTAAGAATATTCATAGAGGAAAAAGCATCCTCAATATCGGAAGTAGAGTGGTTGGGAGAAGACATCGTTCTGTTAACAACCCAGTTGTAAATAACATAAGTTATTTATGATATAATATAGTATAATAATTATGTATCTTTACATACTGATCCAGAATGTAGTGGCACGGAGGACTTTAATGGCTAGAAAAAGAAATGTGGTTATAGTTATGGTTTTGGTCCTGTTATCTATAACATGGCGTGATAGCCCTAATCTGTAACACCATTATTTTTACCTATAGCCAGCGGTGGAAGCTAATATGGGGGTATTATTTATGGATTTCAAAAATCATAATCATAGAAACGACTCAAAGAGACGGTGTTCAAAAGATACGTTAAGCTTCATTAAAATCAGAGTTTTCAAGGCATTTCCCAACAAAATCTAGTTACATACAATGTGAATGATAACAAGTTTTAGCCATCTTCAAGTCCATGCCACTCCGTGCCATAAGTTGCTCAATTACCTGAGATAAACATGCTTAAATCTCAAACACAAATGGCTTTGATGTGAAAATTCATAGGTTTGAAATGTAATAGTTGAATGCAAGTTATCATAAGTAATTGTTATAAAAGCATAGTAATGCGTTATAGTGTGGTATTGGGTTACGTTGTTATACACCCATTATTTGTAATAATTATAATGAATACAATTATCATTGGAAAATGGTATTGCATGTATAATGTTATGGTATAATTGCATTATTGTCTCGTCTAAGCTCATGACACAAATGACTGGTGTATATATATACCCAAATTGATTGATATATTATATAAAGATAATGGCCCCCGGTGTAGGTAATTGCCATATACCTATGAAATTTAAATATAGTGTGTTTGGTTACCTATCTGGCTAACACAAAAGGATTGTCTAATCCCGAGAGATTATTCCACAGTATTCGCACTCGAAAGTGATTAATGGTCCATGATAATGAGGGACTTTTAGCATAAAGTAACTTAGACATTAGTTATAATGGTATACCAGGATAACATATAATCTGGAAAAACACTTGTATTCATAATTTATAACATGTATCCCCCTCACGGGTTTATGAAAACATTAAAGGAGAGTAAAAGTCAGCTATGGAAACCTCACTAAGCTTTGAAAAGTAATACATTGTTTAAGATAAACGAGTATGTAAAAGAGTATTGTAACTAAACATGTATCCCTCACGAGTTTATAAAACATGTAAATAGTAAAGGCGAGGTTATGAACTTCACCTGATAGGTAGTTGTAATAAATATTCCAAAATGAAAGCTGACGACCTTATCACAATCTTAACGGGGAAGGTTAATATGACAAAAATGATACGTAAAACAGACGTCACGCAACTGAGTAATATGTCAAAGTCTTTAGGAACGTTGTTACTCTAGAACTTTGATACTAAGAGTTTAATTTATTATAAATTTGATTTGGAGAGAGTTTGAATTATTGTTTCACCGTTGGGCATATAATTCAGAAGTCTCAAATAAACGTTTTGAGGATGCTTGGGATCCAAACTATTCCCATGGAAATGGGAAAATATTTTTTACCTTCGTTTTGAGAAACACATCAACTATTGTTCATTTATTTTTGGGAAACACACTTTTTTTTTTTTTTTTTGCTTTGCCTTCTTGTAAGAATCGACGCAATTTGGTGTTTAGTTTGATAAAACATTTCATATATTAATAAATATTACTTTGGAATAAAATTGTTCATAAAAAGGTCATTAAGGTGGTTTGGGACTATAGGTTCATTAGCAAGTACATGAAGTAGTTAGTCTAAAGAAATCGATTGCAAATTCGAATGAGGTAAACAACGGATATACTCGATAACGGAATTGATCCACTAATAGGAGTCAAGATGCTTCTCTATAAAACAGTGAGGGTCTATTCAACGTGCCTCGACCTGACCTATAGTAGTTGTCGCGTATAAAGTAGTAATAGAGGTATGTATCGAATGATACGTTTATTCGTAACCTTAGTTATCTATTTTATATATCCTTAATTAATAAATAATACAGTATGCATGCGGATGATACATTCCACTTGCAGTTTCTAATTTATATCACTTAACGTGTTGTTTAAAAAAGCGACAAATTTTGTTTTATTTATTTATTTTATTATAATTTTTTTTTTTTGTTAACACTCAAAATAGCCCGATTGACCTTTTAAAATGCAACGTTATGACTTTTAATAAACATATTGGTATGTTTTCTCAAAAACGTGATCCCGTTACATTACAGTTTTCGTGACTCGGTCTCTAAAGAGAGTTCCATGTAAAAAATTATTTCTCAGATCAACTTTTAATTTTAGTCGAGGATTTGAATCATCGACAGAAAATGATCAAAATGCTCTTTCAAAATTATGCTGAAACTTATTTAATTTTTAAGGAAATGTAGAAATTTGACTTTCAGTTTTGACCCGCTATCAAGCGATTTTAAAATTAACGAGCCTTCGGCCGGCAAAGTAAAATATGACATTCCACCGAAACAACTTTCGTGTTTTGCCGGAAGGCTAAAATGTCTAGAAGTGCTCGATTTAGCTCCAGTTTCTCTCTATAGGAATTAGTATGAGCTCCTCTTATATTAAAAACATTCGTAAAAAATAAACTTGATCTTATTTTAAAATTAAAAATCAGTTCTTTGAAATCTCGAATCTCAAAATACGTGTCAAATTTTGCACTCAAGACCGTGTATTACGAATCGCTCCAAAAATTTATTTTTGACTCAAAAATCAATTCATATCAAGTGTAAACTTACTTATACACGATATTGAAATCGTTTAAATTTTCCCCATAACACTTTTAATCTAACCTACGCAAGTTCTCGACGGATTTCATCACAAGCATTTATCAATAACGAATTCACATTGCGAAAATAATGATTTTACTAGTAACAGAAATTACTTATGATGATTTTAACAAGAATGATCGGAGAATAATAGTTTTGATTCCGTTGTCGCGGCTAAAAATACACAAACCCAAACAGCAAAAACAACCAAATCTACAAAGCGTCAAATATATATAATCATTGCAATTGTAATGTTATATTGCACATAACGAGGATTTTAAATACAAAATCATATCATAATGGTGACCCCATTAAATAATATCAATAGTACACTCGATGTACGCGTTGTAGCGATATCGAAAAGGCATATATATTTACATAGCGGTTCGAGTATAGAAACAGGATATCGTGTATATATTTACATACATACATATATAATTACTTTTTATTACCCACAAACGCTTGGTATATAGTATACAAACAAGGCCCCTATCTAAACAAGCACATAATAGGATGGGAAGAAGGATTTGGGCGTATTGGGATATCGGATATCGGTGAACGACTCGTGAATTTTTTTTTTTTTTTTTTTTCAAAAACAGTCATAGTCCAGGTTTTGAAAAACGACCTAGTTCGCTATGACTCGTGCTCTGATACCAATCTGTAACACCCACAAATTTACAACGCAGCAGAATACAACATTGGGGTGCTACTTCATAATATAAGCTCACGAGTCACGGTAACTACAGTTAATTTTTATTAAAAAGATCAGAGTTACAAGGTCCCAATAACTTTATAAAAACTCATTTCAAAAATAATCCACAACATGTTTAAGTTTCTTTAAAAGAAAACATTTCATCATATGTGCAAAGTTCACCAAGTCCACGTCCTTCGATATCCGCATTCCATCCCATCCAAGCTAGCAAGCATATACCTGAGATAAACATGCTAAAAAGTCAACGAAAACGTTGAGTGAATTCATAGAGTTTATAAACAATCATTTGAACACAAGCATAGCAAATACATTTAGTTCATAGAACAATCACAACGAGGCTGGAGCCACGAAGCCGAACTCTTCTTAAACCAATTGTGCCCAACCAGGAGTGATTGTGATTCACACTCCCAATAACTAAATACTATATGTCCGTATGCCCTCGCAAGGAACACAAGCCAGAAGGACGTTTAGGGCAATAGAATTATTATTATTCGCTCAGTGTTCAGACGGTTATTGCATCAGCGTTCACCGGTTAGCGGTGATTGACGGTTCATGAAGGAAGGGCCACAACAATACACTCATAGCAACGTTCACATAATAAAATCACCTGTGTTCGATTTTCTAAAACAAGCATGTATCTCCCTCGCGGGTTTTCAAAACATAAAAATAGTTAAATGCGAGGCTATGAACTCACCTTGCTCGTAAGCAATAATCGGATAATCTAATAACCAAGTGGCTTCAATGAACATCTTGTCGCGATCGCGAAGTTGCAATTAATCCTAACGGTAATGCTCCATTCATTTAGGGAGGTATAAGTTTTGGGGTTTTTCCGATGGATAGTTACATCGACACGACTCAAAAATAAAAAGACTCAATTTAAAATTATAACATTTCGGTCGTTGGCCAAATAAAATAAACAAAATGACAAAACAAGTATGTAATGTATATTCCATATATACATTACATATGAAAACGGACGCGTATAATTCATGACGAGAATTATATAACCAAAGGCAAATATTCGAAAGTGCATTATTTAAGGTATGCAATTCTTTTCAAGCATTATTATTATATACATAAGAAAAGCGAGAGATTTAATTTAAACAATATTATTCGAAACGCATTCGAAAATTACTAAAGAATTCATTAAAGATTTATTTAATAAACGTGAACATACGTTTTAAGGTTCCAAGTTAGACAATTAACGTCTTTAAAATTTTTATAAAAGTTTATATTAATATTTTAGTTGTGACTTATAAAATAATATATTATAAGTTAATGTTTCATTTTCTTGACGATTTTAGTTAAAATAGTTATATCGTTTGTAAGAGTATAATTTTCGATTATTCACCGGGTTATTGTATATTTATAATTTGATAAATATATAAAGACTATATAACTTTATCCTTTTATTGGATTTTTAAGATAATAGAAGTTTAAGAGAAAAATTAATAAGTATATAGATTTTTAGAAATTTCGGCATGACCTTGCCGTTTATACAACGTTTCCATGTATATAAAAATACATAACTTTCCCACTTTTATCAATCAATACCACAATATTGTTCTTGTCTCAAAATTTGTAACTATCTAAGTTTACCACAATAATAATTCCAAGTAAAACCAAACGCACCCTTATTTAGGGGCTACTGTCCCAAACACCCTTAATAAGTCATAAACTCAGATCCAAACACCCCCATATGGGTTGTTATCTACAAATCCAAACGCCCCTAATGGCATATTTATATGTAATTCCAAACACTTGTTTGAGCCGCGTTTTTACATCGGAAAATCAACAAATAACCGAAAATAGCTTATAAGGAATAAAATTAACAAAAATAAAGAATCACCACCACAAGCCCGACACCACCATGGTGCGGCTGTGGTGGCTGTGGTGGCCACAGCCGGCTCGGCCGCCGCCACAGCGGTGGCGTCAAGCGGCTGAGCACCGCGAGGCACCCCGAGGGGTTACGCCGCCACAGCCCGACACCACATGGTGCGGCTGTGGTGGTTGTACCGTCGTCCGACCGCCACCACGATGGTGGTTTGGCGGCGGACAGCCCCTATTTGACATAACCCATGACCAAATCAACCACAAAAATTTATATACTTCATTTTTACACTTGATGTAACCACCATGCATGAAAAAAAATAGGCAAGATCTGGAGGTTTTGAGAGGCTTTAGGGGTGCATCGCCGGCTGTGGTGGTCGATCCGCCACCCATGGCCGCGCCACGGCAGCGGCAGCGGCTGGTAAAGTCGCCGCTGTTGTTGTGGTGCCGGCGGTGGTGCGTAGGAGAGGCGGGGGAGAAGGAGTAGTGAGGGTGGTGGTGTGAATCTATGGTGGAGGAGATGGCGGTGAGGCAGCGGCTGAAGATGGTGGAGAGGATGGTGTGAAAATACTCGCCGGAAAATGCTCGCCGGAGAAGATGGAGGCTCGCCGGAAAAATCCGCCGGAAAAGTTTTTCCGGCGGCGGCGGCTGACCGGCGGCGGCTGGCCGGAGATTGGAGAGAGAGGGGAGAGGGTTTTTGAGTTGTGTGTGTTTTGAAATTTGTTATAATGAAAAAAATTTAGTTAAAATTTTATATATATATAAAAGTTTTAAAAGTAAATGAAAGGTGTATAATTCTTTAGGGTTGTATTTGAAAATATAATAGAGGGACTAGAAGTGAACTTTGGGTAATTTTTGTTAAATAACGGTTCGGGTCTCGTTTGGTCGAGTTAACGGATGATTTAAAAGACGAGACTTGCGTCATTGTTTTTCAAATAATTTTTCCATCGAAAATGAGTTTTCACTCGACCATATTTCGTAAATATTTTGTAATGTTCATTTTAAAATATTCGTTTTGTTTATTCTAGACTCCGATATCACGGGTAAACTTTTGTCCGAAAAAAATATATTTAAATATTCACGTTTTTAACAAACGTATTTGAAATATTATTTAAAATATATATTTTATTTTTTATCAAATAAATTTGATAATTAAATTATAATTAATTATTATCGGGTCGGTCCGCGTCGTTCTCGTTTTCAACCAGGATGAATTAGAAAAAAAAATGATAATAATTTTATAAATGAAAATTATGTAGTAGAAATTATGATTTATTATTAAAATAAGTCTTGAAAAATTTTTAGTTGTGCGGATTTTTTATTTTTATTTTTTTTTGGACGATAAAAGGTCAAACGGTCAAAAGTCAAGTCAAACTCGAAAAGTAAAAGGGTAACATAGTTTTTTAAGGTTTCGAAAATTGACGGTTGTCACAGTTAAATTCAGTTTTAAACTTTGGGCTTATTGCACAACTAGTCCCTCAC